>BLKR01015136.1:0-105335 GCA_011170035.1 Teleogryllus occipitalis | reverse complement strand
ACGTCGATAGCTGGTGGTAAGCATTGGGATGGGGGCTCCGAGCCACCAGGAACTTAGTTCTGGTGACCCCCAGTTAGACTCCCTTTACCTACGTCGATAGCTGGTGGTAAGCATTGGGATGGGGGCTCTGAGACGCCTGGAACTTAGTTCAGGTGGCCCCCAGTTGAACTCCCTTTACCCACGTCGATAGCTGGTGGTAAGCATTGGGATGGGTGTTCCGAGCCGCCTGGAACTTAGTTCAGGTGACCCCCAGTTGGACTCCCTTTACCCACGTCGATAGCTGGTGGTAAGCATTGGGATGGGGGCTCCGAGCCGCCTGGAACTTAGTTCAGGTGACCCCCTGTTGGATTCTCGGATTCGTCGTGGTAGTGGCCCGGTACTCTGGGCATAGAGGAGGGAATTTGTTCCCAGTGCATGTGATTGGTGCATTGTTGAGATTAAATCCGGACATCAAGCCGTTGACGTCTTGCACGTCGGGGTGAGGATAAAAGTCGCAAAGGTCAAGGTGCCCAACCCGGGAATTTGTCCCCTTGATGAAGCAAAGGCAACGTAGTGTTGTAGACCACATGGGTCTCTCTCTCTCCCCTCTCTCTCTGTCTGTCTCTCTGTGTCTCTCTCTCGCTCTCTCCCTCACTCTCTCTCTCACTCTCTCCCTCACTCTCTCTCGCTCTCACTCACTCTCTCCCTCACTCTATCTCTCGCTCTCACTCACTCTACTGGAAAGTGTGGCTTTGCGGTGCGCATGGGCCAAAGTATACTTTGCCGTATGCGGACCGTAAAGTAGTCATGGTCGTTTAAAACTCATTCCCGAAGGTGGCAGGATTGTCCATACTAGAGAGAGAGAGAGAGAGAGAGAGAGAGAGAGAGAGAGAGAAAGAGAGAGAGAGAGAGAGAGCTGTGTCGAATTCAGCTACAGACTGGAGGACAATTCTAGTGGTTGGCTGCTATGATCGGTAGTTTTCCGTGTTTTCTTCAATCAATACCAGGCGAATGTTGGAGAAGAACCCAAACGGCGTGCGATCTTTCCTTCCTCTTCCTTGTCCTGTCCTACCCATTACACACACGTACACTTACATGCACTTACACTGCAACTTTTGCCCGGAGACCTGTCGGGAGCTTAGAACTTGTTCTGGCTAGGGCGGTGTCCGCTGGTGGGAGATAACTGGTTGAGGAAAACCCCTCTAGTCGACGGTAGGTCGGCTCCGGATGTCACCATCCAGTGGGGGAAGATCTTCACCATTTCGCGAGGAAGAAAGCGTACATTATACTTACGGAACTAATGACATTAATAGTTGACGCTACCGGAATCACTAATCAATCAACCAAGGCCATATAAAAAATAATCTCTGGAAAAGTAAACAAAGCACTGGGATGGCATGAATGAACGTGACTGTGGCGTCGCAAGAACTAATGCTTTTCCCGGACCTTTCGAGAACATTCGAAGAGTTATCGAAACACTAGTGTTGAGGAGAAGATTCCCCCCGACGAATGTATTTACACTATTATTCTATAAAGGACTTGATCGATTGTAGAATAAAGTTTTCGAGGGTTTCAAAACTTTTCTTCTAGGTGTCTGAGTTTTGCATATTCCAAAAACGTCAGTTCAGTGCCTCATTACAGGAATTTAATTACGTCTCTGTTGTTGTTACCAAGCCCTTGGTTCATCGAAGTGAATCTGTTCCATTCCTGCTATTCATCATTACGAAAGTCATTTTTAGTTGTAAAATGATATAGTGTTCTGACTGTGTGTTAGAACCTAAAAAACATTTGTTGGAAAATTAACATATTCATTCATTTGTGAATGCACCATGTTTTTTGAGCTCAGTGCAACAAAATCTGTCTTTTGGAATTTTAAGAAATTCACCAAAATAAAATTTCCAATTTTTTAATCGTGTGAAATGAAGTGCAGTTTTTCTGCGATCATGCGGACTGCAATGAGACTGGAACAATGTACTCGTACTTGTGAAAAATGTAAGCATTTATTAAGTTCCAATTTGAAAGAATTAATGTAGATTTCAGTGATAACACATTAGACACAATAATATCAATAGTAACCTAATATTGATAGATACTTTTCTGCATGTAAATCTAGAATTTCCTAAATAAAAAAACTTTTAAAAAATATTTGAAATCTACAAAGTTAACAGAGAAGACCGGATATATAAAATTTTATAACACAAAAATCCTGAGTTTATTACGAGTAATTAGGCATTTTCTAACGCCGAAAACCGGTAGAGGACAGGAGGAAAACGTCCTGATTCGCAGCGAGATGACATTTTACTGGCTGTTGTTGTTACGATCACCGTTTTCTTGTGAGTAACAAAGGAAAGGATTGTGATGAACATGGAGTAGAATGATAGGGATCGAGATAGACAATAAACATGGAACGAATGACGGAAAGAAATGCGAGGATGACGGAATAACGAAGCAGGAATGATGGAAAGGCTCATGAAACCTCGACGTGATCTTCCATATATCAATCGGAATGTCTTTCACAAAGTTTATTTTGTCGTATAAACTGTTATTTATTTGTTTTCAAGTCTCCTGTGTTTTTATACAGAAGTGTACAATGACCTTGGAAATAAGTTATTATTATCTCGCAACGTTCGTGGTAGATTTCCGCAACAGAGATTGCGAAAGAACTTCCACCCCGTTAAAATAACCACTTTCTGTTATTCTTGAAATTTTTGACACGAGTTGGTTCTGGGTGTGACTCCTTCGCGTGCCAAGAATGACGAAGGCTTTGAAGTGCGTGCATTATGCCATGACCGCAACACATTACGTACAATATATTGAAATAAACTGTCTAATTTAAAACAAATTCAGCCTCACTTGAGGCGCCATTTTGAAATAAACTGAATATATTGATGATTTATTTCAACGTAATCCGTTCCGAATTTGTATAAATGGGCGCCAGGAAAAGATTACGCTAATACTATCATAAAAGTTAACCTCCAACTCTAATTATAAATAAATTAGTTTCCGGCTACCTGGGTCGCTGGGTTTCATAGAAATAATCACTATTGTATGCTAATAGATGATTATCCGATCTGCCATCTATACAGAGTGGTCGAGGAATCTGAAAAGCAAATATATTTCTATCTTGCTACTTCGTTACTAGAATTGGCTCAATGACAATCATGTATTCATTTCACAAAACATGGAAATTTATTAAACCATTTTGGTACTTTATGATTTTACACAATATAAAAAATCTTGGTCATGACCTGTTCCAACCTTATAATGTATTCGTCTTCGCGCGCTCTTGGACCATCTTCATTCTTCTCCGACGTCGCTGTCCTCAGGTCCAGATACCATCTTCTCTCTTCTTTTCTTGCAAAAGCACGTTTTAATCACCGTTCATCACTGTTTCCGAAGTTAATAAAGTCTCTTTAATAAAATTTGTTCGCCAATTTACGAATTCCAAGTTCGTCCCACGCGTATGCTGAATACTCAACGATCAATAAACTATCTGCTGTTAGCATTCCAGTCCACTTACTGATAACTTCGCCTAAGCCCTCAATGTCCTTCTAACTCGTTCACTTGAAATATTTTAAGTTTTACTGTCACACATAGCATTCAAATTCGAAGTTCTATCAATATCTATTCCCTAGTAGATGCTTCCAAGTCCAAAAAAAACAACTAAAATTAATTGGAGCACGATCCGTTCAACACCACGGCATCAGTCAGAATGAATGCCTATCGTATTCTTTCAGCCCTGCAAAGCTCGGTCCATCTTTTCGATTGTTTATTTACAGACAACACTTGATGTACTTCCGTACCTAGCCAATCCCTAAATTTCTCACAAAATGAACTAGCCGTCTTCACGACTGTCACTGCTTTTTCGGCCAATCCCTGAATTCTATACAAAATGAACTAGCCGTCTCCGCGATTGTCACTGCATGAAGATTGTTGACCTTGACGACGGCTCGCTTACCGTTGCTATGCTAGCATATTCACATATATTTATCCCCTATAATTTACGCAATTTATAATAAATATTGTACCATATTATGTCACATATTGGTATGTCACAATATTATGTCGCCACTTTTCTCAAATTATCTCGTTTCTTTTGCATTTTTAACGTCAAAAAACAGCTCAAGAAATGCAAGACATGTTTGCCGGAAAATAATAAGCATGCGTGACCTAAAACAAGTGGCGAGAATTACATTTATGAACCTCTGTGATTTCCATTCTAATAAACTATTTAATTTATAAATGCCATAATTTTCTAGTGAATAAATTATATTTACAAGCAAAATGAAGTTCTACATTTTATTATACAATTAATAAATACTAATGGAGTTTAAACCCAAATTCAATTTTAGCTGCCCAGGTCCGTATATTTATCATAGTCTTCTATTCAGACAGGAAAATGAATGAATTCTGGGTGTAGCGTATCCCCGTCCTGGCTCTCCCTGCCGTATGACGAACTGCCCACCGAGGGCGGTGGCTCAGTGTATCAACTGATGGCAGTGCAATGCCTCTGACTGGGAGGTCCTAGGTTCGAGTGCCGACGGCGGCAGGATTTTCGACACTAGTTTTTCAGCTAGATAGAATTCAGTCGATGTCTGGACGAGAATTCTAGCGGACAGCTGCTCTGATCGGTAGTTTTTCGTGGTTTCTCCGATCAACACCAGGCGAATGCCGGAGCAGTTCTCTAACAAACGGGCCATGGACCGTGCGCGATTTTTTTCTTCTTCTTCCTTGTCCTATCCTCACCCCTTACACACACACACTTACACCAACATGTACTACACTACCACACATGCCGGGAGACCGGTCGGGAACTTAGAACTTGTCCCGGCTGGGGCGGTGCCCCTCTGGTGGGAGATACCTGGTTGGAGAAACCCAGCTAGTCGATGGTAGGTCGGCGCCGGATCTCGCCATCCAGTGGGGGAAGATCGCCACCTCCCGATGGAAAACACACACTACACGTACGGGACTAATTACCATAGTAGTTGAGGCGCCCGGAATCACTAATAATCAATCAATCTCAACTGCCCAAATCCACCCTGCTCCTTTCCACACTCCTCATCCTGTGCTGCTTCACCTGACCCAAACCTACCCGCCTTACCGTGCCATGTTCACTACGATCACCGTTGCTATCATCCTAAAAATTACATACCAATTTAGAAGTGTAGTGGGAACACGTATTGAAAAACGTAATTGCGACTTCAAACTAAACTGAACTGCACAATTTAACACTGCACACAAAAGATTCGCTGCGACTTTCCTTCCATAGTGCCGTCAAAAATGGTTACTTACGTCTCCGCCAGACTGCGCGTAACAAAGAGTTTTTTTTATTATTAATATACACATTGTTAATATACACATTGTATGTACAATTGTGTAAGTTACACGTGCGGTCATTGGGGACTTCCAACTTTCAAGCAAGACCTTATTTGCTGAGAAAGATTGAGTAGTTCTTCCGGAAATGCGATAGTTACGTAACGCGTTTTAAAAGTAATATATATGATTAAGTAATTTACAGATTTGGCGGATGGTTTGGAAAGAATTGATCAAATTTACGAAAGTAAAAACCTTTTTTACGTAGGGTTGCGCGACCCGTTTCGAAAATTTCAGAGGTACGTCGGCTTTTCTGACTCCTCCTATGCGCACGCATACGGGAATAACGTACAAAATGTGCACGTTTTCTTGAGTTCCGGAATCTTTACCCCATTATTTTACGACTCTCAGTTCAATTGTAAATTGGTGTGTTCAAAAAATACCCAGGTTAATTAAAAGATGTATTTTAGCGAAGCCATCCATCTTGAATTGTAGTGCAACGTCTTATGGGTGTTAGTTCTTCTGATGATGTGTGGGCTGAAGGGGTTCGCTCAGCTCACGACAGAGCATTTGGGAATCCCGTGACGTCAGAGTGGTGTGAGTGTTTTTCCGAACAGGTGCACATGCAAGACTGTGCAACAGTCTACGCTTGAGTTCGATACTTCGATATTTTTAGTGGCGCTGGACGTAAATCAGCTATTACGGTGTCATCCAATCGGGAGCTTGAACGCCACCATAGTGACGTCACTGTGGTGACGTTCATGCTTCCGATTGGATGACACTGTTGACAGCTGATTTAAGTCAAGCGCCACTACAAAATAATTGAAGTACACGAACAGACTAAAAAAATACGTTGTCGAAACGGATACACAATTATGAGAGCAATACATGATTAAATAAATCCCTGCTACAAGATTCCCTAATGAGAGCGAGTAAAACATACGATACTGGATCGTTGTCAAACACAGAAAGGCATTAAAATAATACATGTAAAAAACAATGCAATGAGTAGGTCCCTTCTCTTAAAAATCTTTTTCAGTTTCCTTGATATTTCCCTTGATTTTTGGAGCAAATGCTGAGATGGCTCCTTGCTGTTCTTCTGTACATCAATGTAGCTTCACTATATGTGCACATTTTCTTGAGCTCAGTGGGCAATGTAGTTATTCTATAAATGGTTTTTCATGTCCTGGCGGCAGTGAGTCTGTTCCTTCATGATTGATTGACTGATTTTTTCGTGTTTCCGGGCGCGTCAACTGCTCTGGTCATTAGTCCCGTTAGTGTAGTGCATGTTGTTTCTCGGGAGATGGCGGTGATTTTCCCTCGCTGGATGGCGAGATCCGGCGCCGACCTACCGTCGGCTAGTGGGGTTTCCCCCTAACCAGGACTCTCCCACCAGCGGGGCACCGCTCCAGCCGGGACAAGCTCTAAGCTCCCGACCGGTCTCCCGGGATATGTGATAGTGTAGTGCATGTCAGTGTAAGTGTGTGTGTAAGGGGAGAGGTTAGGAGAAGGAAGAGGAAGGACAGATCGCGCGCGGTCCATGGCCCGTTTGGTAGGGTACTGCTCCGGCATTTGCCTAGTGTTGATCGGAGAAACCACGGAAAACTACCGATTAGACAGCGACTGAATTCGACCTAGCTGAAAAGCTAGTGTCGAAAATCCTGCCGCCGTCAGGACTCGAACCTAGGACCTCCCGGTCAGAGTCAGTTCCTTCATGTTGGACAAATTTAGAGAAGAGTCTAAACCTGTAGCTGATTTGCATTTGCAAAGAGTTTTTATTAAACGGGAGCAAACATTTGTTACAAAAATTTGTCAAAACACTCGTTTATATCTATATTAATTTTACTAAGTACAAGTATAGTGTATGAGTTAGAGTTAGGATCCTAGAGCTCATGAAAACTCTGATATTGCACATCTCTCCCATAGAACGTCACAGTTTTTAGCGTTAAATAAAGTAAATAAATAAAACATAAATAAACACATAATAAAAGTTTGCACCTCTCTTGAATAGATAAACTAAGCTGCGATTGTGCCTGCAGGTACCTGGCGGTGGCGCCTTCCAACATGTAACAATTTGCCTGTATATTCTTCATCCTAGTGTTTATTGGTTAAACGAACTAATAAATGATGCATAAATGAATAAATAAATAAAAAGTCTTCAGCCTCCTAGGCTAGATGCTAAGCTGAGCTGCTAATGTACCTGCAGGTACCATGAAGTGCCACTATGTTTTAATCGAAGTATATATGATAAGCTCATCTGCAAAAATGCCTGGAGGTACCTTGAAGTGCCACTATCTTGAAATCGAAGTATAGACGATAACCTCATCTGCGAATGTGCCTGCACGTACCTTGAAGTGCCACTACGATTAAATCGGAGTATAGATGATAAACTCGTCTGCAAATGTGCCCGCAGGTACTTTGAAGTGCCACTACGTTGAAATCGAAGTATAGACGATACTTTGATCTGCGAATGTGTCTGTAGGTACTTTGAAGTGCCACTACGATGAAATCGAAGTATAGATCCTAAGCTGAGCTGCGAATGTGACTGCAGGTACTTTCAAGTGCCACTATGTTTAAATCGAAGTATAGACGTTAAGCTCATCTGGAATGTGCCTGCAGGTACCTTTAACTGCCACTTAACTACCATCTGCGAATGTGACCGCAGGTACCTTGAAGTGCCACTGCGTTCAAATCGAAGTATAGACGTTAATCTCATCTGGAATGTACCTGCAGGTACCTTAAAGTGTCACTTCGTTTAAATCGAAGTATAGACGATGTGCTCATCTGCGAATGTGACCGCAGGTACCTTGAAGTGCCACTTCGTTTAAATCGAAGTAAAGACGATGAGCTCATCTGCGAAAGTGCCTGCAGGTACCTTGAAGTGCCACTTCGTTTAAATCGAAGCATAGACGATGAGCTCATCTGCGAATGTACCCACAGGTACCTTGAAGTGCCACTACGTTCAAATCGAAGTGTAGATGCCAAGCTGAGCTCCGGTTGTGCCTGCAGGTACCTGGCGGCGGCGCGTCCGCTGCGCGCCGGGGAGCTGCTGCTGCAGGAGGCGGCGGCGCTGCTGGGCCCGCGCGCAGACGCCTGCGCGCCCTCGTGCCTGCGCTGCCTGCGCGCGCTGCCTCGCCCGCCGCCGCTCTGCACGGACTGCTGCGCCGCGCCGCTCTGCCCCGGCTGCCGGCACGCCGACGCGCCGCTCGGTGAGTGCCACTAGCGATAGAGAGCGATCGTTGTGCCCTTGAGCCCATTACTAGTCGCGCACTTTTTCTTGATACTCCACAGCGCGGGGTGCGGGGAGAGGAGGTTTCTGTCTACGTCACAGCAGTGCAGTGCTGTCAACTTCAACGGCGGAAAACTGAGCGTAATAGCACAATTATTAGACTGAGGTATAGCGTGTCTTGGACTAGATAGCAATGACAACTAACGAAGAAGGTAGGCAGCACTGCAAACTGAGACGTGACGTTCCGAGTGGTGCTGGTGTTTTCTACCGGGCCGTGCTGTGCCGGGCTGAAAGAGGACTAGGGGGTTCGGGTATCAAGAGAAAGTGTGAGCATAGTAGACTCCCTTCCTGTATTCGTCCAGAACTGAGGAACGGCTTACGGGGACCTTTTCCTCACCAGGTATCTTCACCCGCTGGGAAATTCCTCTGCCAGGACAAGCTCTAAGCTTCCGACGTGTGTGGTAGTATGATGCTTGTGAACGTGCTTGTGCAAGAGGAGAGGAAGGGACGAGAATGAGGAAGGAAATATCGCGTACCGTCGCCCATTTGTTAGGGTTTTGCTCCGACATCCGCCTGGTATTGATCGAAGAAACCATGGAAACTACCGATCAGAGAAGCCGACCCCTAGAAATCCCCTCCAGTCACCGGTATGATTCGATCCAGCTATAGAAGGATTTTCCTAACAATGAGCCAAAATGACAGCTAGTGCTGGCGACATTCTGTGGTCATTGTGTCGTTGAGCCCATTAGACGCCCTTCCTGCATTCGTTCTTTTGCAGTTGGCTTACTTGTAAATGGCTTCGACGCTTCCTTTTGTGATGTCCTCGTCCGACAAAAATATAGTGCGCTGCGAGAAATAAATAAAATTAGGAAGTGCAGTGTTATGTGCTCTTCTGTAGAAATTCTTTTTTTCTATAAACGTTACATTGAATTTACTTTTTGTGTGATAAATATTATGTTTATTTTAAAACCGAGACTGTATGCGAGACGCGTACCGATGCACGTGGTTCCGGCCTTTGTGCTGTTGTGTGGCGAGCTGTGATTGAGAGCTTTCTATTTACATTCGTGGTAGTTTTCTTTTACTGATTCTGAGAGCATGTTGAGAGATTTTCCACATACGTATTTAAATTTAAATATTTCCCGAACTCGCGTACGTGCATGTATTTAAGCTAAACTCTTAGACTTCTGCATAGGGATGTTTTCACAGGAGCCATTAGCAACTTACGAAGGGGCGTGGGTGAACAGCTGTCGCGGCGGAGGGATACTTCTCTGAATTACATGTGATGTTCACTTGTTTCCGCGAACTGTCACTTTGGCTCATCCTTAGGAAAATCGTTCTATAATCATCGGTCCGCTGCTACTCCATCCGCCCAGCTGGAGCTCTTCTATTCTTCTCCAATTTTCTGTTATCTTCTTTTCGTCTTCTTCTGTCAATTCTCTGTTATCTTCCCTTTCGTCTTCTTCTGTCAATTTTCTTCTATTCTTCTTTTCGTCTTCTTCATCATCATGTTGTTCTCTTTGTTCTATTCTTCCCTTTATCTTTATTATTTTTTCTCTTTCTTCTGTTTTTTCTTCAATATTCTCTAATCTAGTTTTATCATCTTTTTATATACTCCCTCATCTTTTCTTCTCGTTCTTCATCTGGATCTCTTCCTTCTTCTCTTCGATATTCCTACCAACATTATTTATATTTTAAGAAGTATGACAATTGCAGGGTTTCCTGCAACGTGAAAGCACAAATGCCTAGAAAAAGAAAGAGTGAAAGGAAGAAAGAGTTGAAGCAAGAAAGAAAAAAATTGAAGAAAAAAGAAAGAAAGAAAGAAAGATAGAAGGAAAAAAGAAGGAGAGAAAGAAGGAAAGAAAGAAATCTCATTAGCGGGTCCGAGGTTAAAAATGAAGTACCAAATATGTGAATCCATTATTGTCTCCTATATTATTTCAGTAGTATAGATACCTCTTGCGCCTCTCACTCGCAACCAATCTATACAAATGAGTTCTCTGAAGAAAGAGAATTTCACGAAGACGTGACTAATTGCACTTTGACTTTAAAAATGTGAAGTATTTGTGTTACAAAACGCATTTAAATAAAGACTTTTACCACAATTTGTTGTAAGTATTTAATGTATTCGAGTTATAATTTTACTAATGTAATTGTTGATATGAAACATTATGCTAATGAGAATTTAAAACAGTTTTGAAATCTTGGAAGGGGGAAGTTTCTTTATCAGAAAAGCCCGTAAGGATCTGTACTTCATTCTTATCCTCGCACGCGCTATAATTCACAATTCATTGCCGATAGTGATTGGCATTGTTGAGCTAATTATTAACTTATTAGCTGACAAGGTAGCTTGTGAGCCTCAATAACTGTGAAGGCGATGATTAATTATGACGGGGACGATGTTGAATGATGATAATGACGATAGTGAGTGATGACAATAATGATGATTTTGATTACTTTGTTTTCTGCGAGCGCGCTGGCGTGTCGGAGTGTGTGTGGCTCGTTATGATGATATGAGGACGATGAATGATGACGAAGATGACGAATGATGACGACGATAATGAATGATTATGATGAGTGATGATTTTGATTGCTTTGTTTTTTCGAGCGCGCAGGCATGTCGAAGTGCGCATGGCTCGATATGATGCTGAGGGCGATGACGACTGATGATGACGATGAATGATGATGATGAACGATGATGAATGTTGATGATGGTGTTGATGATTTTGATTGCTTTGTTTCGTTCGTGCGCGCCGGCGTATCGGAGTGCGCGTGGCTTGATATGATGCTGAGGACGTTGATCATGATGTCGATGATGATGAAATATGATGACCGATGATGAATGTTGATGATTTTGATTGCTTTGTTTCGTGCGTGCGCGTACACGTGCCGGAGTGTGCATGGCTCGATATGATGCTGAGGATGATGAGGAATAATGACGACGATGATGAATGATGATGATAAACGATGATGAATGATAATGATTTTGATTGCTTTGTTTCGTGCATGCGTACAGGTTTGTCGTGTATGTGTACAGAGTGCGCATGGCTCATATGATGATGACGACGACGATGATGTATGATGAATGTTGATGATGATTTTGATTGCTTTGTTTCGTTTAAATCACATAAATGCATCTAATTCACCTTTCCGATGTGTCAGTTAATTGATTTATTGATGCGTGCGTGCGCGCAGGCGTGTCGTCGTGCGCGTGGCTCGATATGATGCTGAGGACGATAATGAATGACGACGATGTATGATGATGAATGCTGATGATAATTTTGATTGCTTTGTTTCGTGCGTGTGTACAGGCGTGTCGGAGTGCGCATGGCTCGTATGATGCTGATGATGAATGATGACGACGACGATGATGTATGATGATGAATGATAATGATGATTTTAATTGCTTTGTTTCGTTCGCGCGCGCAGGCGTGTCGTCGTGCGCGTGGCTCGATATGATGCTGAGGACGATAATGAATGACGACGATGTATGATGAATGCTGATGATGATTTTGATTGCTTTGTTTCGTGCGTGCGTACAGGCGTGTCGGAGTGCGCATGGCTCATATGATGCTGAGGACAATGAATGATGATAACGATGATGTATGATGATGAACGATGATGAATGTTGATGATGATTTTGATTGCTTTGTTTCGTGCGTGCGTACAGGCGTGTCGGAGTGCGTATGGCTCATATGATGCTGATGATGATGATGACGACGATGATGTATGATGATGAACGATGATGAATGCTGATGATGATTTTGATTGCTTTGTTTCGTTTAAATCACATAAATGCATCTAATCCACATTTCCGATGTGTCAGTTGATTGCTTTATTGATGCGTGCGTGCGCGCAGGCGTGTCGGAGTGCGCGTGGCTGCGCGGGCGCGCCGGCCCGCCGCCCGACCTCTCCCGCCCGCGCACCGTGCTGGTGCTGCGCGCGCTGCTGCTGCGTCGTTCCGGAGACGCCCGCTGGGCGCGCGTCGAGCGCCTCGAGGCCCACGAGGAGGCGCGCAGGGACACCGACGCCTGGAACGACACGCTCAACCAAGTCGTGCAGGTGAGCCAACCACCCAACTCATTAGAATTGCAATGTTCTTAAGTTTAAATCACATAAATGTATTGAATTTATCACCATTTCCGATGTTTCGGTTGATTGATTGATTATTAGTGGGCGCATGAACTGCTAACGTCATTAGTCCCATAAGTGTATTTTTATCGCGGAAGGTAGCTGAGATCTCCTGCTGGATGCTGAGATCACATAAATTTATCTAATTCACCTTTTCCATATTTCGGTTAATTGATTGATTAGTGATTCCGGACACATTAACTGCTAAGGCCATTAGTCCCATAGGTGTAGTGTATTTTTTATCGCGGAAGGTAGCTGCGATCTCCTGCTGGATGCTGAGATTCGGCGACGACGTACCGTCGGTTAACAGGGTTTCTTCCAACCAGGCATCTCTCACCAGCTTGAAATTGCCCCAGTTGGGATAAGCGTTAAGCTGCCGATTGGTCTCCCGATCTGTGGCAGTGTAGGTTATATTATATTATCGTACGGGTTAATTTGCGGGGAGACTGCCCGCAGGCAGTGTTCCGCACCCGAGTTTCGACCCAGGCTTCCTTCGAAGCCTACCCCCGACGCGGGTCTGGGGACTTTTATCTAAGCAGGCGTGGGCAGTCCCGTCTGCGCCTGGGATTTGACTCTCACTTTCTCCGCCAGATGTCGGGCTCAGTTAACTATATCCGAACTGTCTGGTTGGGATAAAGTGGGATCTCGTTAGGGCGGGATGTTGTCGGAGGGATTTAATTTTGCCGGGCATCCTGCCAGGGTTCTTTTACATGCCACAAGAGTGACATGGCTACTGTGGATTTTCCGCCCTTCGAAGTGTAGGTGTGTGGGGGAAATGAAAGTGTAAGTGTGTGGGTGAGAATAGGACAAGAACCCGGATTCGATTCCCAATCGAGTCAAAAATAGAGTTGCGGCTTTCCTTTAAAATCGTCCTAGTTCCTGTAGCTGTATGACGAAGAAAATCTCAAGCAGGCGAATCTCGCTAGTTACGGTGGAGAGAATGCGTCATGTTCGCCTCATGTCGCTCTTACCCCCAAGCATGGGAATTTAACTGAGCCCAGGCATGGGGGACACCGGTAGCATGCCGGCGAAGTCGGACTACCGACCCAATAACGCCAAATACATACATACATTCTCAGAGTTCATTCTCAGAGTGTTCCACGTAGTTGAACACCTCTGACCTAGAGACAATCTCGGATGTAAACGGTGAAGGGAGAGCCTGTTATTGGCGAGGGGGCCTGCCGAATCGAGAGCCAGCTGGCACACCGTTGGGCAACTTGCTGCCCTACTCACTGACTTGCCGGAATTGATTCTGTGCCATTGTCTTTTAGTGAAAGAAATGGCTGTTTGAGTTTCTCGTATACGTAATAAAGAGTCGTTTAAGCGGCAATACGCATTTTAGAGGTTCTTGATGCCAAAAAATATTTTTTTAACGTTCGCCTCCGCGTCTTGAACAGCACTCGCATTGAGAACTTACACCGACTTTTCTGCGATTAGATGTTCTCCGATTAATGTGTGACAACTTGCATCCAAGAGAATTTCAAAGGAATCTTTCAATTATAAGGGCTATTTTTTATGAAGTCATACTCAGGTTTCCACAGATGTCTTAAAAAATTCTTCGCATGTTTGCTCCCAATTTCTTCTGTTTCTTTCCAACGGTAGAACACTATTTCAAGCCTTGTCACAATTTTCGCGTACTGATAGAGCTGACGGGATGTTTTGAGGAAGAGGGGAAGGAAGTTGAATGAAATGATCGCGTTTCGTGTTTGTTGTTTAAGATATTTCTAAAGGACAAACAAGTCGCGTTTGTGAGTCTACCTTGTAACGATTATAATAGTTGTCTCTGCAGTTTGTGAAATGCATGTCTCCTCTTTGTGAGCTTTGTGAACTTTGAATCAGCAGATAGCGGTTACGTTCACCACCGGGGGAGGCTGCCCCGACAAGCGAGACTTGCCCGTGGACGCTTAAGACATTGTCTGTAATCATATGCGGGATTCAGGGGAGCAAGGGTGGCAAGGGGGAAAGGGGGGCAAGGGGGATAAGTGGGGAAAGGGGGCAGGGGGGCAGGGGGGCAAGGGGGCAGTTTTTAAAAACATTTCATTTCGCGGATCTTCAAATTTATACCATTAACGATTTACTTTTTTCTGCATTTTGGGAAGAAATTTAATAATAATTAAACGAACAATAATTTGATTAAGCTGTGCTAATAAGATACATTAATAAATTCGTGGGATTTAGATTCATATTATAAAACGTGGGGGATAATGTTTAGCGTTACTGTGAATATCCCGTATTAATAAATCATCTTTCACTTATATTGGTTTTATACGTTATTTACTTAGAAATTTAACGGTTTCGTGTCTAAAATCGTGTCATAACACTCGAATTAACATACATTATGATTAAATAAATTCTTCCCATTACAAATTTCCTAGCGTTCTTAAATATTTCAAATGCCAAAAAATGAGTGTTTCTCACGAAACGTTCTTTCATGAGAAGCACCGAAGTATTATCTCTACTGCGTAAGCGGTAGTGAGAAAGTAAATATATTTTTCTGATAGTATAAATTATTTTCTTATTTTTCATATTTTTTCAATCAGATAAAATAGTATTATGTTGACCAAAAAAAATAAAATTAAAAAAAATGTTCTCTCTGTAGATGATGTGGGTGGTGGAATGGAGGCTAAGAAAACTTTCAAAAATCCCATGTTAATGTTAGAGTTATAGTGTAACTAGTCATTTGTCATTTGGTTTAGGGAACTTTTTACTATTTTATTCAGTGGGACCCCAGGAAAGACTCACTGTTTAATGTGCCATTTTGTAGCTAATTTTAAAAAAGTGGTTGACTATCATTGCAAACGTAAGTACCAGGATGTATACAACTCGAAGGAGACGATCGGTGGGATACAATTCACGACATCTAAGACTCCGGGAATAGAAATTTCAAACGTTATACCATTAGTTAGTAAATCACTATTACTCTTTCTATATATGGGTATTTTGATTTCGAAAACTTGTTTAAACATGTTATAATATTATCGAAATATTTTCAAGTTTTTAATTTGGATGGTATATCTTGGTGTGAAACGTGTAATATTCTGCTTTAGGTGCATTTTGTGAAATTGTACGTTTACGTATCGTAGCAGGTGAAAGAACGAACAGTATGAAGAAAGCCAAATGGAAGGCATATACAACAGGTAGTTCAGTTGCCGTCGTTTCAAAAGAAAAAACGTGTTAATGCCTCTTCATAAGGTCGTATTATTAGTGAATAATTTACATGGGAAACAATGTATGATGTAATTGTAAATGGAAATTACGAAATAATCGGTAAGAACGAATGCTGAACCTTGCTCCTATGGAGAGATAATCGTGAGATCGTGTTATTTGTAATAGTATCCACTGTTTCTCAACACATTCATTTCTTGCATTTTTACACCTTGCTTTGAAATAGGATTTCTAGAAGTTTACTATTAGAGTGGGAGGTTCTCTCTGTACATTATTGACTCATTCATTTGAAAATAAAATAATGAACATGTGAATGTATGTATTAGTTAATTACGTCTGTAGTTTATTCTGGTTAGTTTTCAATTTCAAGGAGTACGGACTTTTCTGTTTGCTAACGTTCATTTTCAACTTCAGCAAACAAACCTCAGTTTACAAATGCTTTTAAAGTAATTTAAAAATCGATGTATCCCAAGATGTTTATTGTAGGCGACTGTAATATTAATAATGATAATAATAATAATAATAATAATAATAATAATAATAATAATAATAATAATAATAATAATAATAATAATAATAATAATAATAATAATAATTAATAAAGTATTTTATTTCCGGTTTCTTATCGCCATCACCAGCTTCTTAACTATTTACCAAACATACATGTGCGAGCTCTATTTCGAAATGATCGTGAAGTATCTGACTTCTGCGTTAAATTTATTGTGGTGTTGCAGCTGTGTTTCCAATGAATTCTTGCATCACTTCTTGGAAAAGCGTGACTTAAGTACGTGCTACGAAATATTTTAAGAACTTGGTTTGCGTCACAGATGGGAAGTAAAGAAGCGATGACAGAAACGCGAACTGCGAAAAAATAATAGTCACTGACAACGCCGTTCTCTGTGCAAAGGGTAATAGTATCGATCTGTCCGCATGGGGTAATGCAATCGATAGGACGCGTCTGATTGATTGATCAGTGATTCCGGGCGTTCAGCTGCTAAGGATATTAGTCCCGTAAGTGTAGTGCTTTTTTTTTTTTTTTTGCGAGAAGTGGCGATGATCATCCCTCTCTGGATAGCAAGATCGAACGCCGACCTATCCGTCGGATTGCGGGATTTTTCTCAACTATCAGTCTCCCACCAGTGGGGGGGGGGGATCTCCCCAGCCGGGACAAGCTCTAAGCTGCCGAACGATCGCCCGGCATGTGTGGTAGGGCAATGCGTGCAAGTATAAGTGTGTGTAAGTAAGGGCTGAGGATAGGACGCGTATGAGGAAGGAAAGACAGCGCGCAGTCCGTGGCCCGTTTTTTAGGTACTGCTCCAGCACTCGCCGGGTATTGATCGGAGAAACCACGGGAAACTACCCGATCGGACGAAGGATCAGTAGTATAAGCCTGCTCAGAAAAAATATGTTGAACGCAGTTGAAAAGCAATGATCACGTGAGACAGAGTAGGGAGGGGGTTAGTGGGGTAGGCGAATGGGCGGAAGGAGTCGAGCGGGACGTGACGGAGCGTGATGAGGATGTAAATAAAACTATTTCTATTTGCCACTGTGGATAAAATTAAGGGGCATGGGACAGTAACAAGATAAGCAATTCTAACTACAGCAAGCCACTCGCTATTTGTAAACTTTAATTTCTCCACTTGGAGAAAGTATTGTTTACCTTGTTACTAATATGTTACTTCATATTTATGAAGATGAACAGTAACAAGATGAGATACACTTCGACTGTAAACGAGAAAATAACTTTTACGAAGAACGGGAGGCATTCTGTAGCTGGTAGTGCCTATCTTATCACTTCCCCAATGCAATTCATTTCATTTCTTGTCTTATAGGTGCTTGTGATAAATTCGTCTAAATTCGTGGGGAAAAAAACGATTACTTCAGTTTCTAGGATAAGTGTCTTTCAAACAGTGTTTTGAAAGACATTTTTTGAATCTGTATTTAACAATAATCTGTAAGGATTGTTTAAAAACCAGTAATGGGATTACAGTCGCTGAAAGGAGTAAAGAAGTAGGCCAGAACTCGATTGTCGGAATGAAAGTGTTGGCTTATCAGAGAAGCGAGGTCTCAAGCCTGGCGAGGCCTTGCTTCCCAAATACCTTGGCAAATCGAAGCTCAGGCGATAGAACCTAAATAACTCGTATTAGTCTCGATCGGCGCGGACTTCGTGGAGGAATCTGAGTGGGAGATGTGCGCCAACGTGCCGTAGCCCCTCCCACTCATTGCGATCCACACACGCCAGCTAGCGCCCCCTAGGCACGAAGGCACGAACGTGCCAGGGACGACGTATGTGGGCTTCGGGCACCTTGTTTTTTGTAATGTTCGAAGTTCGATGAGTATATTATCGATGTAGAGAAGGTCGTAACTGTTTATGATGAACTTTCCAGCTCTCGCTTGGTTTCTTAGCTTAGATATATAGATAGAAGCTTTATTCTACAATTAGGCTTATGTTGTCCGGTGGCAGAATATAGAAACATGAAGCTACAATTACAATTATAAATACATTACATATAATATAAATTACAAATAAACTACAAACAATTACAAATAAAAAACAATAAATTATCGTTGTCACTATTAGCATAAGCAGATGGCATTTAAATACCTATACTTCAAATGCAAATAAATATATACTAATTTTTACGCAAATAAATTTACATACTACATAAATATAAATACATAAATGCTTACATACATACATACAGACCTATGAAGCCACGCACGCCCACAAGCCTGCACATATACACTCATAGGCATATTCAAACAATGGCAAACTTAGCAAAGGACCCTGCAACATTCTTATGAAAAATAGGTTTGGATGTAAAATTCACTGAAATTTAATCATGATTTAGTTTTCGAAATCCTGATCTGATCCTGAAAATGTGATCGTAAATTTCAATGAGCCCGAAGCTTAATATTCGAATTGATACTTTTTTTTCCAGGCTGCCAAGTGCAATTTTAACGATTTTGATCACAATCGATAAGATGCGTTTGTGTTTACGGCTCGTTTCTTTACTGTTTAGGATATTTTACAGAATCTGACAGTGCCATTGTCAGCTTCGTTGCTTAGCGAGCATGTTGGAGGCTCACGAAGACTAGGCCATATTACAGTGTAAGTTCATTAGTATGAACTCCATGCCGTGTAGAATTCAATGTGCAAATGCATTTATGGAATATGGGACATCATTAATGCAAGGAATTCAATAGTTTGAGATAAACGACTGAATACATCAATTTGTGCAATGCATTAAATCCTTTGAATCAATGGAACAATTTCTATTGAACACAATTTATTCTATGTGATTTGGCAGCATGCTGGAGACGAAAAGGAGGCACTGATACAGCGTGAATTCCATAAAATGATTTCCATTTATTAAAGCAAATAAAGTAATACAATTAATTGAATGGGTTTATTGCAATCCGTTACGAATGCAATGAGCGATCTTTGAATCAAATCTCACAAATGCAATGTACCAATTACGAAAAATACGGAACGAATTCCATTGATCATGTGGCTCCCTTTTGGTCAATTGAATGAAATAAAATCATTGAATTCAATATGTTGAATCAAATCAACTAATTCAATGTACAAACTACGAAAAATACAGAACGAATTCAATTATGTGGTTCACTCTTTGTTCAATTGAATGAAAATAATTAAGTAAATTCAATCTGTTGAATCACATCACATCATTGTAATTTCATCACAATGTAGAAATTACGAAACGAATTCAATTGATCACGTAGCTCACTTTTATTTCAATCGAATGAAAATAATTTAATGAATTCAATCTGTTGAATCATATCGACCTATGAAATGTACAAATTACGAAACTAATTCAATTGATAACGCAGTTTACTTTTTGTTCATGTGAATTCAATCAACTCAATCCCTTGAATCATATCAATACAATGTCCAAAACTAATTCAATTGATTATGTTGCTCAATATGGGTTCAATTGACTTGAAGTGTTGGGTGATTTTGTGGGTCGGCAGCCCCTCCTGGCGGCGGGCATTCTGGAGGCGGACGAGGACAAGGGTTTGCTGCAGCGTGAATGCATTGGAATGATTTCCATTTACTAACGCAAATTAAATAATACAATTAATTAAATAGCTTTAATGCAATCAGTTACGAATGCTGTGAATGCAATCAGTTGAATCCCACCAACTAATGTAAAGAGAAATTACGAAAAATACGGAACGAATTCAAATGATTATGGGGCTCAGTTTTTGTTCAATTGAATCAAAAGAACGAATTAAATGAAAAGGATGAATGGAATGAAAAGAAAGAATGAATTAAATCTGTTGAATCATGTCGACTAAATCAATGTAGTAATTACGGAACGAATTCAATTGATCACGTGGCTCAATTTTTGTTCAATTGAATTGAAGTGTTGTGTGATCATGTGTGTCGGCAGCCCCTGAGGGCGGCGGGCCTACTGGAGGTGGACGAGGACGAGGCGCTGCTGCAGCGTGAATTCATGAAAATGAATTCCATTTATTAAGCAAATCAACTAACAATAAATTGTGTGTCCAATTAAACAATGTGTGTTCAATTAGACAATATGTGTTCAATTGATCAATGTGTGTTCAATGTGTTCAATTGAACAATATGTGTTCAACTGAACAATGTGTGTTCAATTGAATTGAAGTGTTGTGTTTGTGTGTCAGCAGCTGCTTAGGGCGGCGGGCATGCTGGAGGCGGACGGTGGCGGGCATGCCGGAGGCTGCTGCAGCGTGAATTCATGAAAATGAATTCTATTTATTAAGCAAATCAACTAACAATAAATTGTCTGTCCAATTAAACAATGTTCGTTCAGTTGAACAATGTGTGTTCAATTGATCAATGTGTGTTCAATTGATCAATGTGTGTGTTCAATTGATCAATGTGTGTTCAATTGATCAATGTGTGTGTTCAATTGATCAATGTGTGTTCAATTGAACAATGTGTGTTCAATTGAATGGCAGTGTTTCGTGATCAATTGAATTCAAGTGTTGTGCTTGTGTGTCGGCAGCCGCTTAGGGCGGCGGGCATGCTGGAGGCGGACGAGAACGAGGCGCTGCTGCAGCGGGTGGCGGGCGTGCTGGACGTGAACACGTTCGAGGTGCGCGGCGCGGGCGCGGCGGCGCTGGCGGCGGGGGCGGCGGCGGGGGCGGCGGCGGGGGCGGCGGCGGGGGCGGCGGGGGCGGCGGAGGCGGCACGCGCGCTCTTCCCGGGCGCGGCGCTGCTGGCGCACGACTGCCTGCCGTCGGCGCACGTGGCCGTGGACGAGCGGCTCGTCATGCACGTGCGCGCCGCCAGGGACCTGCCCGAAGGCGCGCCCGTCACGCTGTGCTACACCTCGCCCCTGCAGGTGGGTAGGAGGCACTTCAGCTCGGTTGTAGGTTTAAGTGGGTTGATTGATTTTTTCGTGTTTCTGGGCGCGTCAATTGCTTTGGTCATTAGTCCCGTTCGTGTAGTGCATGTTTTCCCCGGGAGAAGGCGGTAATCTTCCCTCGCTGGATGGCGAGATCCGGCGCCGACCTACCGTCGGCTAGTGGGGTTTCCCCCTATCCAGGACTCTACCACCAGCGGAGCACCGCCCCAGCCGGGACAAGCTCTAAGCTCCCGGCCGGTCTCCCGGTACATGTGGAAGTGTAGTGCATGTTAGTGTAAGTGTGTGTGTAAGAGGAGAAGATGGAACAAGGAAGAGGAAAAAAAGATCGCGCGCTGTTCGTGGCCCGTTTCTTAGGATACTCTGCAGCATTCGCCTGGTGTTAATCAGAGAAACTACGGAAAACTACGGATCAGAGCAGCCGGCCGCTAGAATTCGAACCTAGGACCTCCCAGTCAGAGGCGCTGCAGTGACATCAGTTGATGCACTGAGCTACCGCTCCCGGTGTGGGTATTAGGTATTTAGGTTTTTTGTTAGGTAGGTTTTAGGCTTAGGTGGATCTTTATACTTGGGTTTCTGTAACCTGATAGATGGCAGCTTATCAGCTGTTACGGTTTCGTCCAATCGGGAGCTTAAACGTCACCATGACGTTTTAGCTCTCGATTGGATTGCACGATAACAGCTGATGAAGTGTCATCGGCCAGGTTAGGAAATCTCAAGTATAGTCTCAGATGAGTCTTAGATTAAAGTCAATTTTAAGCTGAGATGTATAGGGTGGGTGGGTTAAGGTGTTTTTTGGTATACGTAAGTTTTAAGCTTAGGTGGGTCTTAGTTTTAGGTGGATTTTAGGGTTAGGTGGGTGTTAGGCTGAGGTGGGTATTAAGCTTAGGTGATTATTTTTTTACGTACGTTTTGGGCTTAGTTAGGTCATAGACTTACATGGATCTTAGTTTTAGATGGGTTACGAGGGTATTCGGCTATGGTGGGTATTAAGTTTAGGTGATTTTTTTTTGTTTACGTAGGTTCTAGGCTTAGGTGGGTCTCACGTTAGGTGAGTTTTAGGCTTAGATGAATATTAGGCTTTGATTTATTTAGGTATATTTTAAGCATTGGTGGATGTCAGACTTAGATGGGTAGTTGGTTTGGGTGGGTTTTAGGCGTAGGTTAACTTTAGATTAAGGTGGTTCTCATGTTTAAGCGAGTAATGGGGTTAGCTGACAATTAGGCTTATTATTTAGGCTTTTTTCTTTTAGGTAGGGTTTAGGCTTAGATGGATCTTAGGATGGTGAAGCTAAGGAAGTTAGATGGATCTCAGGATTAGGTGTGTATTAGGTTCACGTAGTTCTGGAGATTCAGTAAATCTTCAGCAATTATGGAGTTTTAGCTCTTTGTAACATTTTGGCCTAATGTAATACAAGAAACGTGACTGTTGTTGGAGTTGTAACGATGAACCTTTTGCGTGAAATTACTTTTAACTTTATAGCGCAAGGTTTTCAGTTTAACAATCTGTTCAAATTGCATGCTGTGTCATATATCCCGCACTTGTAATGCGTCATATTTTGACCTAATAGAGAATATGTATTGGAATGCAATGGTCCAATCATAAGGATCCAATGATTGTAAATTATATTGATATTTTTTGTATCATATAAATGGTGCCTGGAGGTTTGTAAATAGAATTATAAACTGCCTCTTCTTAATCGGTGAACGTAAATTTGTTATCACAAACAGCAATAAATTCTAAACACTCATTCAATATGATGCAAGTGAAAGGGAAATCACACATGTAAATGACACGTGTGCTCAGCTAACATAAATATGTGATGATCAATGAGACTCATTTTTGTGCTTAATAAATTTATTTTGTTATTGTTCGAATGGTTTGCTTTCAGCTCGCTAAAACTGTTTGAACTCTAGCGTTTCAACATCCTAACTTTGAAGGCCACGTGATTTATACTGTTTACGTTCAAAACGTTAGGAATGTGCTAAAACTCTCTGATCAGTATTATTTATGAAGAAAGGTCACATTTAACTCATACGGTATGAAGTAACAACTTCAAAATCAGTTACGTCATTTTTAGTTCAGAATGTAGCAATTTTGGTTCTAAAACTTCATATTTGTCCCAAAATTAGTACTCATTATTTTTTTTCTGAAGGAATAAGATTGTAAGATTTTTAATTTTGTAAGGCTTACCAAGTTCACACTCATCACTTTTCAGGGAAGAACTTTATACGAAGTACTAAAACCCTCTATTTTTTAATATTATCGAATCTTACAGATAGGAGATGGCGTTACAATTTCAAGGTCCGTCGCTTTCCAGTGGATACTGTCGTTATCTTATGCATGTTAGTAAAACTAAGTAAAAGGCTTTGTAGAAAATTCATGAAATATTTTTTTTTAATAAATAAGGTCGTACCTTACTCATAGACCTGACTTACCCGCATGCTTTTGAGTACGATTCCGGAGATTCAGTGAACTCGCGAATGTCCAAAGTAGCTTCAAGAACATAAGAAGAGACATCGCACACACACGCGTTTGCTGAAACTCAGGAATAGTATCTGAAAAGGAAGCGCCTGAATCTGGTTGTAAGTTGTGGTGTTACAACTTCAAGGAAATTGATATATCAAAGATTTGCAGCTACAACTTCACGTGACTTTGGTGCAAAACATCATCACATTTTTGTGGCATTAGCGTCCCTAAACTAGTGGTGCTATAAAAGTACATGCTTTCTCAGATTATTTCTAACTTTGCTCTTTTTTTAGTTCAGAAAATTTAACGAAAATGAAATCCTCGTCGTTTTTAAGTTTTTAAGTGTCTTTAAGTATCTGAGGAGAAAGATTAATGAAAAAATTTGGAGCCATTTTTGAGAAAATTTTGAAAATGTTGTTGAGGCTTCGTGTTAATCAAGAGATAAAAATATCTGTTTCAAACTCGCGGGGCTTTGAGTTCGTTTAGATCAATCAAGGAATATAAAGTCCCGCGAAAATCGACAGAATGGTTTAGGCTCTAAAGTTGATCACAGGCGGACGGAGGGGCAGGCAGTCAGAAGGACGGACAGATAGACGAACAAATAGACGGACAGACAAATGGACAAACGGACGGTCGGACGGACGGACGACAGATGGACGGACAGACGGACGGTCGGATGGATGGACAGACGAATGTTTTAACCTCAATCGATTTTTCGGTATGAAGGAATATCAATTTTGAAAAAAAAAAACATCATCTAAACAGTTTAGGCGCTAGCGTTGACCACAGACTAACAGAGAGAGTTTTTCAGATCCGACAGTTTTTCTGTCCATCAAATTTTCGGTATCAAAGACCCACAAAACATGTATTCTGGCTAGGCAACGTTTTAGAGGAAGTAATTTACTACACATAAGAAAAAGATTTATTCACTTTTTTGTGACCAGAACCCGACATCACGAGTTTTTCTGTTAAAAATCCCCTTTCCAGAGCATGACAATAATTTATCTTTACTGAGTAGGTACTATTTTCTACGTCAGCAACCGGAAGCGGTAGCTCAGTGCATCAACTGATGTCACTACAGCGCCTCTGACCGGGAGCTCCTAGGTTCGAGTCCTGATGGCGGCAGGATTTTCGACACTAGCTTTTCAGCTACGTCGAATTCAGTCCCTGTCTGGAGGAGAATTCTAGCGGCCGGCTGCTCTGATCAGTAGTTTTCCGTGGTTTCTCCGATCTACACCAGAGGAATGCCGGAGCAGTACCTTACCAAACGGGCCACGGACCGCGCGCGATCTTTCCTTCATCTCCCTTGTCCTATCCTCTCCCCTTACACACACACACTTACACTAACATGCACTACACTACCACATATTTCGGGAGACCGGTCGGGAGCTAACAGCTTGTCCCGGCTGGGGCGGTGCCCCGCTGGTGGGAGAGTCCTGGTTAGGGGGAAACCCCACTAGCCGACGGTAGGTCGGCTCCGGATCTCGCCATCCAGCGGGGAAAGATCACCGCGCATCTCCTGAGAAAAGAACATGCACTACACTAACGGGACGAATGACCAAAGCAGTTGACGTGCCCGGAAACAGTTGACGTGCCCGGAAATCTACGTAAGTAGGTAATAAGACGACAAAGTAAAGACGTGTGAGTGAGTGGTGGTGTGTGCTGCAGGCGACGGCGGAGCGGCGCGAGCACCTGCTGGAGGGCAAGTACTTCCGGTGCGAGTGCGCGCGCTGCAGGGACCCCACGGAGGGCGGCACGCGCCTCGGGGGCATCGTGTGCCCGCGCTGCCGCCGCGGAGACCTCCTGCCGCCCGCCACCGGCGACGGTACGTACTCCCTTCACTATCAGTGCACTATCAGCGCTCTATCAGTGCACTATCAGTACACTATCAGTGCACTATCAGTGCACATAGAACCCGAGTTCTCCGAATTAGATCCCGACTAGAGGAGCCCCAAGGGTAACCTCAACCTTTGTATTAGTCTTAAGTTTTAATTTAAATAAGTTCTCTGAATTAGATCCTGACTAGAGGAGTCCCAAGGGTAACCTCAACCGTTGTATTAGTCTTAAGTTTTAATTTAAATAAGTTCTTTGAATTAGATCCCGACTAGAGGAGCCCTAAGGGAAACCTCAATCTTTGTATTAAGTTTTGATTTAAATAAGTTCTTTGAATTAGATCCCGACTAGAGGAGTCCCAAGGGTAACCTCAACCTTTGTATTAGTCTTAAGTTTTAATTTAAATAAGTTCTCTGAATTAGATCCTGACTAGAGGAGTCCCAAGGGTAACCTCAACCTTTGTATTAGTCTTATGTTTTAATTTAAATAAGTTCTTTGAATTAGATCCCGACTAGAGGAGCCCTAAGGGAAACCTCAATCTTTGTATTAAGTTTTGATTTAAATAAGTTCTTTGAATTAGATCCCGACTAGAGGAGTCCCAAGGGTAACCTCAACCTTTGTATTAGTCTTAAGTTTTAATTTAAATAAGTTCTCTGAATTAGATCCTGACTTGAGGAGTCCCAAGGGTAACCTCAACCTTTGTATTAGTCTTAAGTTTTAATTTAAATAAGTTCTCTGAATTAGATCCTGACTAGAGGAGTCCCAAGGGTAACCTCAACCTTTGTATTAGTCTTAAGTTTTAATTTAAATAAGTTCTCTGAATTAGATCCCGACTAGAGGAGTCCCAAGGGTAACCTCAACCTTTGTATTAGTCTTAAGTTTTAATTTAAATAAGTTCTTTGAATTAGATCCCGACTAGAGGAGCCCTAAGGGAAACCTCAATCTTTGTATTGAGTTTTGATTTAAATAAGTTCTTTGAATTAGATCCCGACTAGAGGAGTCCCAAGGGTAACCTCAACCTTTGTATTAGTCTTAAGTTTTAATTTAAATAAGTTCTCTGAATTAGATCCTGACTAGAGGAGTCCCAAGGGTAACCTCAACCTTTGTATTAGTCTTAAGTTTTAATTTAAATAAGTTCTTTGAATTAGATCCAGACTAGAGGAGCCCTAAGGGAAACCTCAATCTTTGTATTAAGTTTTGATTTAAATAAGTTCTTTGAATTAGATCCCGACTAGAGGAGTCCCAAGGGTAACCTCAACCTTTGTATTAGTCTTAAGTTTTAATTTAAATAAGTTCTCTGAATTAGATCCTGACTTGAGGAGTCCCAAGGGTAACCTCAACCTTTGTATTAGTCTTAAGTTTTAATTTAAATAAGTTCTCTGAATTAGATCCTGACTAGAGGAGTCCCAAGGGTAACCTCAACCTTTGTATTAGTCTTAAGTTTTAATTTAAATAAGTTCTCTGAATTAGATCCTGACTAGAGGAGTCCCAAGGGTAACCTCAACCTTTGTATTAGTCTTAAGTTTTAATTTAAATAAGTTCTCTGAATTAGATCCTGACTAGAGGAGTCCCAAGGGTAACCTCAACCTTTGTATTAGTCTTAAGTTTTAATTTAAATAAGTTCTTTGAATTAGATCCTGACTAGAGGAGTCCCAAGGGTAACCTCAACCTTTGTATTAGTCTTAAGTTTTAATTTAAATAAGTTCTCTGAATTAGATCCCGACTAGAGGAGTCCCAAGGGTAACCTCAACCTTTGTATTAGTCTTAAGTTTTAATTTAATTAAGTTCTCTGAATTAGATCCCGACTAGAGGACCCTCAAGGGTAACCTCAACCTTTGTATTAGTCTTAAGTTTTGATTTAAATAAGTTCTCTGAATTAGATCCCGACTAGAGGAGTCCCAAGGGTAACCTCAACCTTTGTATTAGTCTTAAGTTTTAATTTAAATAAGTTCTCTGAATTAGATCCCGACTAGAGGAGTCCCAAGAGTAACCTCAACCTTTGTATTAGTCTTAAGTTTTAATTTAAATAAGTTCTATGAATTAGATCCCAACTAGAGGAGCCCCAAGGGTAACCTCAACCTTTGTATTAGTCTTAAGTTTTGATTTAAATAAGTTCTTTGAATTAGATCCCGACTAGAGGAGTCCCAAGAGTAACCTCAACCTTTGTATTAGTCTTAAGTTTTAATTTAAATAAG
Source organism: Teleogryllus occipitalis (assembly GCA_011170035.1). Lineage (NCBI taxonomy): Eukaryota > Metazoa > Arthropoda > Insecta > Orthoptera > Gryllidae > Teleogryllus > Teleogryllus occipitalis. Next base: position 77,648 of record BLKR01015136.1, on the reverse strand, counting down.
TTCTATGAATTAGATCCCAACTAGAGGAGCCCCAAGGGTAACCTCAACCTTTGTATTAGTCTTAAGTTTTGATTTAAATAAGTTCTTTGAATTAGATCCCGACTAGAGGAGTCCCAAGAGTAACCTCAACCTTTGTATTAGTCTTAAGTTTTAATTTAAATAAGTTCTATGAATTAGATCCCAACTAGAGGAGCCCCAAGGGTAACCTCAACCTTTGTATTAGTCTTAAGTTTTGATTTAAATAAGTTCTTTGAATTAGATCCCGACTAGAGGAGTCCCAAGAGTAACCTCAACCTTTGTATTAGTCTTAAGTTTTAATTTAAATAAGTTCTATGAATTAGATCCCAACTAGAGGAGCCCCAAGGGTAACCTCAACCTTTGTATTAGTCTTAAGTTTTGATTTAAATAAGTTCTTTGAATTAGATCCCGACTAGAGGAGTCCCAAGAGTAACCTCAACCTTTGTATTAGTCTTAAGTTTTGATTTAAATAAGTTCTATGAATTAGATCCCGACTAGAGGAGTCCCAAGGGTAACCTCAACCTTTGTATTAGTCTTAAGTTTTAATTTAAATAAGTTCTATGAATTAGATCCCGACTAGAGGACCCTCAAGGGTAACCTCAACCTTTGTATTAGTCTTAAGTTTTAATTTAAGTAACCTATTAAGCCATCAAACATAAGAAGAGTCATCATAAACTGAGCTATGAATTCACCATCTATATAAATAAATGGAAAAAAATTGGTCCAGTAATATTTTATCTACTTGATAGACAGCGGCTCACAGAGAAGGAGGGTTCCGTTGTCCAATCGGAGGCTTCAAATTTGGATGATGTCACTGCAGAGTTATGATTGGTGGTTTAGTGATTCCAGGCGCGTCAACAGCTTAGGTTTTGTAGTCCCGTAAGTGTGGTGCATGTTTTTTCCTCGCGAGATGGTGATCTTTCCCCGCTGGATGGCGAGATCCGGCGCCGACCTACCGTCAGCTAGCGGTGTTTCCCTCCTAACCAGGACACTCCCACCAGCGGGGCACCTCCACAGCCGTGACAAGCTCTAAGTTCCAGACCGAACTCTCGGAATATGTGGTAGTGTAGTGCATGTTAGTGTCAGTGTGCGTGTGAGTGTGTGTAAGGGGAGAGGATAATACAAGGAAGAGGAAGGAAAGATCGCACCCTGTCCGTGGCCCGTTTGTTAGGGGTACTCTGCAACATTCACCTGGTGTTAATCGGAGAAACCACGGAAAACTACCGATCAGAGCAGCCGCCCACTAGAATTCTCTTCTAGACGGCGACTGAATTCGACCTAGCTGAAAATCTAGTGGCGAAAATCCTGCCACCGTCAGACCTCGAACCTTCTCCCTCCTGATGTCACTGCAGCGCCTCTGTCCATGCAAACGACGAGGTAACGAATAGATGAATTTCGAGGAGATCTAGGAATGATAGAAGAACGAACCTGCTGAATGCAGGTCTGGTTGCGACCTCTCCCCTTGCACCAGTGCGGGAATGCGCGCACACTTCTCACTCTGGCGAGAGCTCCTGTTAACGCGTGGCCGTTAACGCCCTGTTTAACGCCACCTGAACACGCATCCACTGCCAAGCGTTAACTCAGTCTTCCGGTGCTGTGCCGACAGCCTTTCTCGTTGTGCGAGAGAAGTAAGGGGCACACATAAAAAATGACCTGTTTGAAATTGTTTTTAACATCGTTAAACCGATAAACAGCAAAAACAGAAAAGTTTGTAAACCGAGGTGGTAGACGAGGTTTGTAATCGAATCCTTTATTTGTGTTAGGCGTGTCGTTTAATAGTTTGTGTAATACTGTTGTGTCGATTTAATGCAGCCAAATAGAGGGACGAAAAACCATTCTTAACGGGCGGCGTTCGTTAATAATTTAACAGTTTAAGAACAATCAAAAAAATTAATTGTAACTAAATGTAGAGTATGAGTACACTATTTTAAGAAATGGGCTTCTTGTTTACATGCTTTTTTATTATAACTTTTATAATAAATAAATCATATAAACAAGATATATATTCCTTTGAAAGTGTACTCATCCACTGCATTTCGTTACAACTAAATTCTTTCGATTGTTCTTAACGGACTGTTAAATTCTTCGCGGACACCGGCCGCTAAGAATGTTTTTCGTTCCTATCTTTGGCTGCTTTAAATCGACACAACAATATACTATTACGAAAACGATTTAAACCTGATTAATTGGTTTTCCTACATCGAAATAAAAGGTGGACTTTTGTGATGTAGTGCTCAGGCCGCTCACTCGAAAGTTCTGGGTGCCGAGTTCAATAGCGGGAAATACAGTGGGAAATACAGTTATGCAAATTATCGTTTCCATGTTGTCGCGGCAGGAAGTATTATTCCGAAGGACAGCATGGATAAGAGCCCAAAATTTATTGCTTATTTATCCTTGAAAATAGATTTTATTACATGGGAGCTTTTTTTAAATTCAAAATTCAAGTAGTATATGATGTGCACACAATTCACTTTTCCCCAAGGCACGTCATACACAGTTTTAACTGTTTTTGACGTTAAATAAATAAATAGCGTGGCATCCCACGTGAGATTTGTGGTGGATAAAGTGTAAAAGGTTTTCCGGACGTTCTTCCTTAAGCAATGCCTAAACGGAACACAGATTTCTTTCTTTTGATATGAATGTTTTCAAGGTAATGTAGAAGAATGTAGGAGAGTATACAAGGAGTAATTGTTCTAGCGGAGGAATATTATTAATTACCGTGATAATTGATTTCTTACGCGCAGTGTCCCTCGGGGATCATGATGAATGTAAACATACTTCATGTTTAAAAATCCGACGATTCGTTCAGGTTTTCGAATGCTATAAGTAAACCTGTATTCAAACTCGCCTACTACACTACCCCCCACTTTTGCTTTGCTCATTCGATAAAAGAAAAAAAACAAATTTGAAACCTTCCTCTAATGTTCGTATGTGATAAAATGTTTCATGTAACCAAAAAGCCGCTTAGAGCACGTTTGAAATTTAATTTCTATTGACAATTTTAGTTAGCCTCTTGCATGTCTAATTTGAAAAACTATCCTTTCACGTAGATCTTTATACATCTCCCTATTTGCTGCTGTTCCATTATCGCAACGGTGTACTTTTTAAGAACGTTTTATCGCCAACTAGCTGTATGCGAAACTTAAAACGTTTTTTATCACCCAAAGGAATGTATTTTTCTTCTTCTTTGTGGCTTTCTTGCACCCGTGTTTTACTCTGATACTGGGACAGACTGATGTATTTTCTTTACTTGGAGATAGAAATGTCTCTTTAACTTTGTTTAAAAAGTTTTCAAGAGTCACATTTGGTGACCTTATCTCTTGTATATTCATTCTTATCAACCGGAAGGCATCACGTTTGCTTTTAACAATTGTTGTTCAAAACGCGCTTACGCAATGATTGACCGAACGTTGACAGAAGCAAAAGTAAGTCGTGCCTATATCATGAATAAATTAGTGTGAGATCAGAAGGGCCACTCATTATATCGAAAGGCACAAAGTAAAACTAACAAATATTACAGAAGAATTAATAAGTATTCAAAATTAAATATTAATATAACCATCAACTACCAAGTGTATTTGTGGTGATAGTGAAACAACATAATGGTGACTGACTGATAATGGCAGCAGGCCTCAGCATTTTTCCGTTTCAGTTTTATTGGGACTAGTATTTACTGCCAACAGGTTCTTTAAGTCAACATAAACTTACTTAAAGAGTATTAACGTCTCAAAAGTTTGAAAACAATGTTTTCCATCGTAAAAAACACCCGAATTCATATATATTTATTGCCTATCAACATTAATGAACTTCACTTGAACGTCACTTGAAAGGACAGTTTCATGGGGATAAGTTTTAATATAGAAATTATGAACTCAATCAGTACATTTTATTCTATTTAATGTCGGCTAGCAATGTAACGGGATGTGTCTAGGAAATGACATGATCCCCACAATTTTTTTCTACACCGAGCGACGTATGATCGCCACAACTCTTTTTCAAAACTCACATTTTAAAAGAAATATAATAATGAGTCACTCCTTATTCTTGTAATTTTTTATAACAATAGATTTACTGTTCGTTTTCCAATTACTTTTTGAAGTTTGAGAGAATTTCTCCGATAAAGGGGGCATGCCAGGTACCTTATTTATTTATTTATTTATCTATTTATTTATCGTAAAATATTTGCGAAAATATTGATGAAAATTAAAAAAAAGTTTTGATTTAAATCAGTAGTGAATTTGAACACTGCGTAAGAGGTCGCTTAGACAGGGTCCGTATTCGGACAAAAAATGTTCGTAAAACAAAGTGCGAACGTTCACTGATTCTGCCGAACAGTAGTTATCCCTCTGTACCGTCTTCACTCACGCACTTTATACCGTCTTCAAATTATTACATAAGTTAGACTTGAAATTGAAACGAAAATATGAAAATTCCTCGCTAAGAATCATGAATGATATGAGATGGATTTGTCACGATGAGATACATAATGGAAAGAGAAGCTCCCCATTCCTATTACTTTAGTGGGGTTAGGTTTGTAATTGGTAAACATTATCAGGAACATAAAATATTAATCATCGTAATCATCCGTGTTTGACCGCACGTCTAATTGATATATGCGATATACCTTGAATACGCTTAATTAGGGATACCTGTTTAGAAATTGTCGTTGCATACGAAGACAAATACACGTATTTTGATTTAGAAACGGCAGCTCGACAAATCTCAAAACAAACCATTTGCACGACACAGAAAATGTTAATTTAACCTACAATTATTGGATCTATAACATAGGACCATTGTCTGCATGTCCACTATCTTCGTTAACGCATTGCAGAGCGCGTTCACATTGCAGTTTAATAGCCATAGCATCCATTTTGAACAGATTGTTACAAGATTAAGAGATCTAGCCAAGTTTAAGCGTGTACCTTACGCATAAGGTCCGTTGTTACAGTTTTAACTTCGGTCACGTGACTTAATTGATTCATGATTTTGTGTTTCCGAGCGCGTCAAATGCTATGGTAATTATTCACGTATGTGTGGTGCAAGTTACATCCGGGGGGTAGCGGTGTTATGCCCCTCTAGAAAGTGAGATCTAGCCTAGACCTATAGGTCGCCCTACGGAGTTTCCCTCTCCAGGTACCTCCGCCAGCGGGACATAGAGCAAGTCGGGACAAGCTCTAAGCTCCCAATTGGTGTCCTCACACGTGCCTGTAAGTAAAAGTGTGTCTGTAGTGCCTGTAAGTGAAAGTGTGTGTGGTTAAGGGGAGAGGAAAAGAAAGGATGTACGAGGAAACATTTCAAGCGGAGCGTGGCCCGTTTGTTAGCGTACAACTCCGGCATTCGTCTAGATGATCGGAGAAGCTTTAGGAAACTACCGACCTGAGCAGCCGGTCGCTAGAATTCTTCTCCGGATAGCTGCTAAATTCCACCTAGCTATGAACCTTCTGTCAAAAATCCGCTACGGTTGGCGCAAACGCGCTAGGACCTTCCAGTCAGAAATGTTAGGGCACCAGTTGCCCTACCTCATCCGGTATGTGATTCTTGGGGCATAAGATCAATGCCTTACACACACGTGCTGAAACTCCCTGTTCAAATAACTGAATTAATTATTAAATGAGGACCTCGGGTTTGTCGTGGACAGAGCGCTAGCTTTCCGAGAAATGTCCCGGGTTCGACTCCACGCCGGGGCAAAAATGGTGCTGTAGCTTTCTAAAAAAAATCGTCTCATTTTCTGTAGATTTTTGAAAGAAAGCTCAGGCAGACAAAATAAGTTAGGTACGGTGATGATAATACGTAATTGTAATACGCCACATGTCTATTTACCCTCCCTCCGTGGATAATAAATAAAACAGGGCCCAGACCTGAGAACAACGCTAGCTATCAAAAATAGGATTAATCCGACTCCACATGAAAAACACATACATGTATACACAGGCATTTTAGGGTCGGATTAATAGAACTTTTTCCATGCAAACAATGTTCCCTGACCGGGGCCTGTAATGGTGTGGTAAGCATGTCACAATCCCATACCGCACCTATATTTTTTTTAGCTCGTCTGCGCCTTCTTTCTTCATACAGCTACATAAAATGAAACGATTTATATTATAAAGCTACAGTTTTATTTTTGCCCCGGGCGGGAATCGAACCGGGGCCATCTCACAGAAAGCTAGCTCGCTATACATGAGCCACCCAAGGGGGCATAATGACTATTGAAGGACTCAAGAAAACAAGGGGGCTATCCTTCATTTTTTGTGAAATTGAGTTATTAGCATTAAATAATACTTCAAATACTGTTTTAGTTTATAAGCTATTAAATCCAGCATGGACTTATATTCACGTATGCTGTTATTTGAAAAATGTACTGAATCGTATTATCAAAGTTCTTGTAACACCCTCAACATCTCATAATCAGGTCAATGTGCGATAGACACTTGTTCGCCCTTCAATTACCCTTCAATGATTTAATGATGGCCGCCCTTCAATTATTGAATTATTATTCACGACACCTTTGTCGTGGCTTAATGAAGGCGGCTCCACCAATTGTCATGGTGGCGGTTATGAATGGAGCTAATGACTCTTTGGAATACCTATTAACCATGAGTAGAAACGTAACTCGGAAGAGCATTAACTAGAGTAATGATCAAGTTAATTAATAACTAATTTACTCGCTAACTCGCTTGGCAAAGTGGAGTGTGAGAGGAGATTAACTGAGAACATTACAACCTAACTTATGAAAGGTCTTTCACAAGGAGAAACAAAAACATTGATTTCACATAATCATAAATCCTAACTAGTGCTTAACAATATAACTAGAAATCCTATCATCAAACGTTAACTCTAGTTAACTGAAATAAACATTACATTTCTTTAAGTTGGTTGTTAGTTTTGAATCTTGAATGTTTTCTTAAATTATGTCCGGACCGAGATAGGTTGATCCGGATATCAATTGATGCCATTGCAGTGCCTCTGACCGGGAGGTTCTAGTTTCGATTCCCGACAGTGGCAGGATTTTCGACACTAGCTGGTCAGCTAGGTCGAATTCAGTCGCTGTCTGGAGGAGAATTCTAGCGGGCGGCTGCTCTGATCGGTAGTTTTCCGTAGTTTCTCCGATCAACACCAGGTGAATGTCGGTACAGTCCCCTAACTAACGGGCCACGGCCAGTGCGCGATCATTCCTTCCTCTTCCTTGTCCTATCCTCACTTCTTAAACTAACATGCACTACTCTACCACATATGACGGGAGACTGGTCGGGAGCATAGAGCTTGTCCCGACTGAAGCGGAGCCTCGCTGGTGGGAGATACTTGGTTAGGGAAAATTTCTCTAGCTGACGGTAGGTCGGCCCCAGATCTCGCCTTCCAGCGGGGGACGACCACCGCCCCCTTCACAAGATAAAACATACATTACACTTACAGGTTTAATGACCTAAGCCGTTGTTTTCTTCGCTGTACGGGATGAGCCGCGGATCAGTCGATGGAGCTGACCTACTGAAGTTTAGCTCTGAAGAAGGCCACAACAAGATGGCCGAAACCCGTCTGCTCCATCGACTGAGACGCGGCTGATCCCGTACAGCCAAACATACGACTCCGGCCGAGGAAACCTAAGAATGGACCTAAACAGTTGACGCTCCCGGAATCACTATCAATCATCCATCAATGAAGTTAACTGATACATACATTTCTTTCAGTTGGTTTTTATTGATTAAGTTGGTTGAATTTTGAATGTTATTGTTAAATGTTGCGCTGTGTGTTGCAGGGTGGTGGAAGTGCGCGGGCTGGGAGGGGTGGTCGGGGTGCGGTCATCGCGCGCCGCCTGAGCTAGCCCGCACCACGCACGCGCACGCGCGCGACCTGGTGGAGGAGGCGGCGACGGCGGGCGACGAGCGCGCCATGGAGGCCCTGCTGGCCACGCTGCGCCGCTCGCTGCCCGACATCTCCGCGCCCGCGCTCGCCCTGCGCCAGGCGCTCATGGCCAGGTAAACACACTCTCGCACACCACGCTCGCACACCGCTCGCGCGCACACCACTCCGGCACACCACTCTGACAAGCCACTCTGGCACACCACTCTGGCACACCACTCTGGCACACCACTCTCGCACACCACTCTCGCACTCCACTCTTGCATACCACTCTCCCACACCACTCTCGTACACCACTCTTGCATACCACTCTCGCACACCACTCTCGCACACCACTCTCGCACACCACCCTCGCACACCACCCTCGCACACCACTCTCGCACACCTCTTGCACACCACTCTCGCACAGCACTCTCGCACACCACCCTCGCACATCTCTCACGAACACCACTCACACAGACCACTATCGTACATCAGCATTCTCTCTCTCTCTCTCTCTCTCTCTCTCTCTATCTCTATATCTCTATCTCTATCCCTATCTCTATCTCTATCTATCTATCTATCTATCTATCTATCTATCTATCTATCTATCTATCTATCTATCTGTTCACTACACTCTCATACATCATTCAACACGTTCTCAGTGCCTGCCTCTTCCGACGGGCACTCCGACGGGCAGCCAAGTAAGCTCACAGCGCTCTCACACACCACTCTCAGCAGATTCAGTGAGCGCCATCTTGAGATGGGTGACCAGGCCAGGTGACTCTCTCATCACTCTCGCATACCACTCTCGCACACCATTCTCACCCACCACACTCACCACTTTCCCTCTCTCTACTCACCACTCTCTCACCACATCATCACACACCACTCTCAGGTACAGGCACTCTGGCCGGGAAACTCTCTCACACATCATTTTCACCGCACTCTCTCTCACCGCTCTTCACTCTCACACATCACTCTCACGGTGAGAGAGAGAAAGTGTTCTCTCTCTCCCCTCGTCCCCTTCCCTGCGACGAGCGCTCGTACCGATAACTCTCCACGACTAGCGCGATAATCCGCGCAACTGGTGCCCACGACCCTCTCATCCTCATAACACTCTCAGCCCTGCTCTCTAGAATAGGCGAGCATGAGCAGGAAACACTCTCATCCCCGTGACTGAGACGTCACGTCACACCACTTCCCCTCCCTCACAAGACTCTATCATTCTCCTCACTCACATCTCCTCGACAGGTGATGATAACCCTCTCATCCTCACGATATTTGTTCCCTCATTCCGTCTCCCTGCGAAGGGCACCCTTGCATATGAAACACACTCCGAGCTCTCACCCATTTCACACTATGTGATCGCCTCCCTGCAATCAGTGCGCAATGCCAGGAAACAATCTCACCACTTACCATACTCTTAGCACGACTCCCTGCGACAGACGCTTAGGTCAGGTAACCACTCATCCGCGCGATTGGCGCTTGCGGCCCTCTCATCCTCTCTGTACTACTCGCGCAACTTTTCTTGAACGATGGATTGAAGAAATGCGGGTGGAGTGGGGGTATTAGTTACAAAGTCATCCACTAGTGTATTTACAGTAATGCCAACCTCTGGAAAATCAAAGTCAAACTTGCTACGTGTGCGGCCAGGTCATCGCTCTGGGTAGGCAACAGCAAGGACACTAGATAGACGTTGTAGGTGCCTTCCTTGAAGGACCTAGACTTGCCTCAGCCATTTATTTAGATAATGACAATAAAGCTGAATAGAAGTTCTCGACTATGAAAGGAACTAGCTCTGACTAGCTTCTGTTTCGCGCCAACCAAGTTTTAATGTTTGGAATGTTGTCATTAGTGCTTGCTGCGAGCTATTACCTTCAACTGTTTATTGCTCAAGGGAGGGGAAGCAAAGTCATCGTTCAAGAAAAGTTTCTCGAGTAGTACGCCTCCCTCCGGATCCCTGCAACTGGCACTGGAGGTCACGTATGACACCCTCATATCTCTCACCCCTTACAACACTCTCACCCAGTCGCCTTGCAACGAGTGCTTATTGTCAGGTAACATTCTCATCTCTGCGACCGGCACTCGCGGCCCTCTCACCTATATGACACATTCAGCACGCCTCTCTGCGACAAACGCTTAGGTCAGGTAACACACTCACCCGCGCGACTGGCGCTTGCAGCCCTCTCATCCTCACGCCACTCCCACTTCGATTTCCTGCGGCGGGTGAACTGATGGCCAGGTGAACCTCTCCATAGCCTCACTCCAACTAACACTTCTACCCCGCAACCTGCAATGGACGCTGATGACCAGGTCACACTCAGTCGCGCGACAGGCGCTCATGGTCACGTATAACACCCTCTCAGACTCCCACCCCTGCACTACACTAACGGGACTAATGAACAACGCAGTTGACGCGCCCGAGGACACGAAAAAAATCAATCAATCAACCCCATTTGTGGTCGCAGCTACCGGTCGCGCCTGCAGTCGGAGGCGCGGCCGCCGGCGGCGCTGCTGCAGCGGCAGGCGTACCTGGCGCGCGAGCTGCTGGGCGTGGTGGGCGCGCTGGCGCCGGGCGACCCGCGCCTGGCCGCCGTGGCGCGCTACGAGCTGCACGGGGCGCTGGCGGCGCTGGCGCAGCGCGCGCGGGCGGCCGGCGGCGGCGCGGCCGAGCTGGCCGACGCCCTGCGCGAGGCCGAGAAGGAGCTGGCCGCCGCCGCCGCCGCCCTGCTGCTGGAGCCGCCCGCCTCGCCCGAGGGGCGGCTGGCCAGGGCCGCCGTGGCGCAGGTGGGTCACAGCACCACCGTTCATTCACACGTTCTGACGGTCGGAACCGTCGCAGGTGTACATAATTTTATATCCCTTAATTCGAAAACCCATTTAACTCGAATACCCGCTTAATACGAATATCCCTCTAAATCGAATTCCCCCTTTAATTCGAATACCCATTTAAGTCGAATACCCGCTTAATACAAATATTCCTCCAAATCGAATTCCCTCCTTAATTCGAATACCCATTTCAGTCAAATGTTCGCTTAATTCGAAACCCATTTTAGTCGAATACTCCAGCCCTTCGAATAGTCACCAACTGAATTCAAATACTCCCCTAAGTAGAATTCCTATGTAAACTGCGTTCGAAAAATCGAATCGATCGAAAACCTCCGTAATTAGAAACATCCATAGTTCAAAATTCTGTGTATTTCGAAATTTTCCATTACCCGAAACCACCTCGTACAAAAACTTCTGGGTTCGAATACTACAATTGAAAATACAGGCCACTTCCAGACTTCGACAAGTCAAATTTATGTGTCCCTTAAAAATTCCACAGAAAATTCGAAGATAACTTAAATTATTATAACCTGGTGTATCAGAACGTCGTTAATTTGAATCTCAATGTTTCAGATTATTTTCCACGTTTATGTGATAAACGACTCATTAAAATATGTGTGACATTAAACACGAAAATTATCTGAACAGTAATTACTTCGTTGACGATGTTAACGAGCCGCGAATCAATCAAATGAGTCCAATTAGATAAGCAATTGGGGTACCACTCAATCAGGATTTTGTAAGCGAGAACATGGGGCAAGTTGCATGTTTCATTAAGTGAATTTAGAGCCCAGACTATTACGCTGAGTCAAAAAAATTTTCTTCTGTTCATTTTTCATCCTTCTCCTTCTTTTGTATCTTCTCCTCCTTCTTCTTCTTAGCCTTCTTATTTATCTTCTCTTTCTTCTGCTCTCTTTATTGTTTTCCTTCTCTTCCTCCTTCTCCCATCTTCATTTTCTTCCCCCAACTTCTTTCTCTTTCTTCTCGTCCATCTCCTTTCTCCTTCTCCTCGATGCCGCAATAAATATCAATGAGGCACGAAAATTCCAGGGGCGCAGCAACAGGACATGCATTCACATTTATTAAGTGAGCACAGAGTATTAGGCTAAGTCAAAAGAAAATATTCTCTTCCTCCTTCTTCTTCTCCTCGTTCTCCTCCGCCTTCTTATTCTTCTTTCTCTACTAGTCGTCTTCTCCTCCTCATTTTCCCTTTCCTCCTTATTCTCTAACTTCTCTTCTTTCTTTTTACTTTCCTTAGCCTTCTTTTTCTTCTCTTTTTTCTCCTCCTGCTCTCTTTCTTGTTTTCCTTCTCTTCCTCCCATCTTCCCTTCTTCCAATCTATCTTCTTCTCTCCCATCTCCTTTCTTCTTCTCCTAGGTGTCCCAGTCAACATTAATGGAGTATAAAAATTTCAGGGGGCGCTGCAATTCTAAACCATGAACGACAAGCGGGTTGCCTAATCAAACAACTGACACACAATATCGATTCGCGGTGCTGAGCCAGTATCATTTACTACTCGCGCAACTTTTCTTGAACGATGAACTTGCTTCCCCCTCCCTTGAGCAACAAACAGTTGAAGGTAAAAGCTCGCAGCGAGAACTGATGACATTCCAAGCATTAAAACTTCGTTGGCGCGAAACAGAAGCTAGTCTATGCTAATTGCTTTCAGAGTCGAGAACTTCTGCTCAGCTTCAATTCCATTATCTAAAGAAATGGCTGAGGCAGGTCCAGGTTCTTCAAGGGAGGCACCTAAAACTCATATCTAGTGTCCCTGATGTTGCCTAACCAGAGCGATGACCTGGCCGCACACATAGCATGTATAACATTGATTTTCCAGAGGTTGGCATTACTGTAAATACTCTAGTGGCCGACGTTTTAACTAATACCCCCCCCCCACTCCGCCCGCATTTCTTCAATCCATCGTTCAATAAAAGTTGCGCGAGTAGTAGATAAACCCTGGAATCACAAGGCTGGGGTCACCTGTGACCCCAGAGTGAAATCATCACGTTTAAATATTAGCAGCCTTGAATGGCGCTGCCATGCGGCCATTGAATCTTGCATTCCAGACATCTACTTTCGCCACGAGAGTCGACTTGTGTTTCTTTTTTCCTCACGTCTCCATATTTGACCCCATCTTGTAATTCACGTCACATAATTTTTTAACTTGTGAGTATGCTTTTGATGATGGTTTTCGTTTATTTTCTGTTAGAATGTCAACGAATCCAACGTAAGTTACCCATTTGTAAGAATAGTTTGGAAGATAGTTTTATTTATTCTTTGCTCCTTGCAGTTTTATGTCAAAGTTTCTTGGCAGCCTGAAAGTCAGATTAGCTACATTCATAATTTTCTAGTATTTTGTATATTTGTAAGTTTGTATCAAGCTTTCAACAGTTCTTTTGAGTTATTTTGTATGCTAACAGCACCAAATATTATATCTCGTACGTTTATCTGTACGAAATAGTAACCTTTTTTGCACGTTGATCGATTTAGTAGTTTATATAGTTTGTTCTACAGTTTATTGTATGACAAACGATAAATAAATTTTCTTGGCACTAAAACAGAGAATTCATCGTTCATAGTTGAATATTAAACCTGAAAAAAGAAAGAATATTTAAGAGAGTGCGGGGTCATCCTTGTAGTTATTATTCGTTGAAATGAGCCTTGTGAATCCAGGGTTAAAGACAGTAAACGTTCATAGTTGAATATTAAACCTGAAAAAAGAAAGAATATTTAAGAAAGGGCGGGGTCATCCTTGTAGGTATTATTCGTTGAAATGAGCCTTGTGAATCCAGGGTTAAAACAGTCAACGTTCATAGTTGAATATTAAACCTGAAAAAAGAAAGAATATTTAGGAGAGGGCGGGGTCATCATTGTAGTTATTATTCGTTGAGATGAGCCTTGTGAATCCAGGGTTAAAAACAATCAATAGGAATGTGACAATGGTTGTTCTTCCTGCTGACCGGGAGGTCCTAGGTTCGAGTCCTGACGGCGTCAGGATTTTCGACATTAGCTTTTCAGCTAAGTCGAATTCAATCGCTGTCTGGAGGAGAATTCCAGAGGCCGGCTGCTCTGATCGGTAGTTTTCCGTGGTTTCTCCGATCAACCCCAGGCGAATGCCGGAGCAGTTCCCTACCAAACGGGCCACGGACCGCGCGCGATCTTTCCTTCCACTTCCTTGTCCTATCATCTCCCCTTACACACACACACACACTCACACACTAACATGCACTACACTAACACATATTCCGGGAGACCGATCGGGAGCTTAGAGCTTGTCCCGGCTTTGGCGGTGCCCCACTGGTGGGGGAGTCCTGGTTAGGGGGAAACCCCACTAGCCGACGGTAGGTCGGGGCCGGATCTCGCCATCCAGCGGGGGAAGATCACCGCCATCGCCCGAGAGATGAACATGCACTACACTAACGGGACTAATGACCAAAGTAGTTGACGCGCCCGGAAACATGAAAAAATCAATCAATCAATCAATCAATTGTTCTTCCTGCGCAGCTACGCGAGCTGCGCGAGGACATTCTCCACGCGGACTCCCTGGCGGCGGACGAGGCGGCTGCCAAGGAAGAGGCCCAGCGGCGGCGGCAGCGGCGGGGGCAGCGCGGGGGCGGCGGCGGCGGCGGCGGGTCCTCCTCCGCCAGCAACGACAAGGACGACAACAACAACAGAAGCGGCGCCGACCCCGACGCGCAGAAGAAGAAGCACAGACGCGGCGGCGGCGGCGGCAAGCGCGCGCAGAAAGCGCAGGCGCAGCCCGTGCCCAACGGGCATGCGCAGTAGGCCGCCTGCATCGGGCAGACGCAGGTCACGCCCCGTGCCACGGACGCGAAAACGCGATGTTTATACTTGGGTGTTCTTAACGTGGCGTCTCAAGGTCACGCGCGTAGGAGACAGACTCCAATAGGGAACCGCGAAAATCGAAGCTGTAGTGACGTTGCAGCTCCCCATTGGAGTCTACCTTCCCTTTCCCTCCTTCGCGTGTGACTTTGAGACGCCACGTTAAGAAAACCCAAGTATATACTCCGGTTTAAACATGGTGGCACTTCAAGGTCACGTGCTGAAGTGAGAGGGGGACGTTGTCTTCCAATCGGTTCAATACCAAAAGTTTATGTCGTAACGAAGCTCCCGATTGAATGTGTGTCCCCCTCTCCGTCCAGCTCGTGAAAACTTCTAGTGTCACATGTTTAAATCGGAGTGTACACTCCGATTAAAAGAATGTGTCCCTTCAAGGTCATGGGCTGCTAAGAGAAGGGGACACTCATTTAATTGCGAGGTTCGTTGCAATTAATGTTTTGGTATTGAAGCTTCCGATTGGATGATAGTGTCCCCCCTCTCTCTTCAGCTCGTGGCCTTGAAGGAATACACTGTTTTAATCGAAGTATACACGGCGTGGCACGAACGGGAAAGCGTTTTTCATTATGACCGAGACTAGAGATAGGAGATGTTCTATCGCTGTGATATCGAGGTTGTTGCTAGCAGGGAGTCTCGTTGCATCTGTGGCCCTTTGAAATCCCCCATCCAAGCAGTTGACCACCTCGCCACAAGTAAGCAGTAGTGACAACGGTTCGGGAAGTTACATGTGCGATACGATTAGAAATATAAATTAAGTTAATATAAATTAAATTAAGTTTTTTTGATATACTTAAATATTTATACTTTTATTTTACTGTACTCGTACATATCCTCCTTTTCACAAGGAAAAAATATTTCAAAACGTTTAACGAACAACGCTGCTGTAGGATCCAATCTGTATCCACTTACCACTTATATACTTTGATTTAAATAGAGTAATTTTTGATGGACAGTCAGCTGAATCAGTTATCCAATCGCGCACTTCGTTACGACTTAATTTTTAGTATGAAGCTCCCGATTAGACAAAAGCGTTCCAGCTGATCGTACGTCAGACTTTACTGTATTTTAATCGGAGAATATGTTACTTTCACTGCACTAGATGCGCTGATAAGCTCGTGGCGTACCTCCTCCAAACTTCTAATCAAAAGAAAACTTACAGTTATAACTTCTATTCCAAGAAATATTTACATGCATTACTCCTTTGTTAAAATTCGGTATGTAGCGTTTAGTTCGCGGAATGATGAACGTGAATGGGGCACGGACTCTTTGTAATTCGAAAATTGAGGGCTGGCCATTTACCTTCGATGTGCGTGGCCTCACTTTCAATTTCTCTGACAAAGAATTCATTTTATTTTTCTCACATGCTTTTCAATATGACTTGTATAAATTATTATAATATTATTTCTTGAGACGATATCGGTACAAACTAAATCTCGTGTAAAAACTATCCCTAACCTTCAACTGCAGTTATTGAATCGACTCTTCCGAGGCTTTATCAGCTTGTTCTCGGTCATCTGGATGAGCAAGAATGCACTCTCCGGCAATGCTCGACGACCTGACCAAATAATAAACCTCTCGCCTGAACCGAGTATATCTTACTAGCCAAATCGAATTCTAACTTTGATCTTTTTGACTTTTTGGCGGGTTTAATTTTGCCGGACACGCCAAAGTGGCGTTCCAGAAATCTTTTACAGTCGTTTAACCACCGATCTACATGTCATGAGGCTTTTCGAGTTTCTCCCTTTATGCGAGTTACCCTTCGCGCTTCTATACGAGCGCTCGTACACAGGTGAGGCATTTCAAGTGGTAAAAAGCACACCAGCACACCACCCCATGATATTAGCAAACAAATTCACGTGCCGGTTTGATCTCAAAAGCGTAGATTTCAATAGAAAGAGTTTTGTGTAATTTTTTCCAATTGCGTCACTGCCTGTAAGTCACCGGAACTTTTGGGTGCATTTGAAGGACTCCAAGCGCTATTGTAGACTTGGGAGGTCATTAGCATCACTTGCGAACAGAGAGCGTGCAGCAGTTCTGACGGTTGGCTGGTGGGGTAAGGTTTTGGCCTAGGTCTGGCCGCCTTACGTTTGACCGCCATTGCAGTGCCTCGCGTGAGATCGATCGTAATTTTTTTTTTTTATTTAAGGTCGCATCAACAGCCAGGTCATTAGCGACCACTATTAGATTGAACTGTAGGGGAAACTGTAGGAAGAACACGTATGGATAGCACAGACACACACAAACATCCATGCCCGAGGCGGGATTCGAACCCGCGACCCTTCGGTCCGAGATCACTACGACACTACTGCCTTAGCGATCTCGGCCACCGGGCCGGCGGGTCGTAATTTACAGCTCGTCGATTCACGTCTTTCAGCTTTTCATTGTTTGGTCCTGAAAAAAAAAGGAAATTTTTTCTTCGGAAATACTTCGAAATATCGGAAGCGATTTCGACTCACTTTAAGCTCAATCTTGTGGAATTATAGAAGAAGAGAAATCGTCGAGAAACATTAAATTATCAGTAAAATAAGCGTTTTTCAGAAAAATGACATAAGAAACAATTGTTCACCTAATTGAGGAGACGATAGCGGTGCTGTTCTTTTCACCTGAAATGACTCATCTGGATAATTAGAATTTGATATTAAAATCGAATATTTGAAACCTCGATTTTGTGAATCATGTAAGCGAAATCTACAATAAAAATTATATCTCCTGTCTCTAGTATTCGTGACATATTATAGATAAAGTTCTCTCTTGCACAAAACAATCGACTGCAACTCAAACTGTAATTTTAAAAGGCTGACCTAATGCCCGTCCGAACGCTGTGATAGGCGATAACTGTGAAAAATGTTCTGCTTTTCGTCTTTTTGAATTACATGCGATTTATTTTAAACGCATAATGTAAAACGAGGTTTGAACGAATTCAGTCAAACATTTATTGCTTACAATTGGGAAATAAATTATAAATTAAAAGAGTAACAAATAATGTAAAAATGTAAATTAATAAAAATCGAAGCACAATAAAAACTTAATTAATTTCTCATCATTTATTTGTTTGAGAAACAATCTTATATTTCTATTGCTTTTTGTTACATTTTTCGTGTTCTTTGAGCATATCATCCTTTCATGGCTGTATTTCTTCCTACTATCTCCTTAATCATTCGCAATTTTCATTCCTATTTTTGTAGAGTCATTCATTATATTTTCGTTCATGCCATCGACAGAAGATTGGTCCAAAGATGACAAGAAGACTTGCCCTAATAACCACTTCGAATGAATGTTTCAAATGTTTCGTAATAACAACTTAGATGTTTGAAATTGGTTTCGTAATATCAAATTAATTACGTAACGTAATTAAAAGTAAAAGAAATAAAAACGGTTTTAATGCAATTTTGTATTTCAAATAGACAATGAAAATGAGCAGATATGGAAATGGTTGATGTTTAGGTAAAAAAAATTATGTATGTTAATTGTTTTGAATAAATTAAGAGAAATTACAAAAAAGTTTGCTGCAGGGGGAGGGGTATGACCCCCACGTTCTCCCCCTTGATTCGCCACTGCATCATGTAAAATCTGCGCGCAATCATGGATGTATTATCCCCTCTCTACCTTTTACCAAGGAAAATTAGACCATTTTGTTACATTTATGAGAATGTATGTTTTTTACCACTTATGAGAAACCATCAACACAAAACCCACATAAGTGTGCCATTCCTGGAAAAGGAATTATCTCTCAGCCCTACATCAAACAGATTTGAGACTTAAAAATAGAAAATTGCAAATCACGCTATGAGATAAAAGTAGGCACTCGGTCAACTTGCAACGTCAAGTTGTATTCAACAAAATGATGGACTTTCTATCTAATTTTTGGAGATGTATCCCTTCTGTGAACCTCCCTCCATAGTATGGGTCAGTAGAAACTCGTAATCTATGTAAAACAGATATTGCTGAGGAATAGGGACAGAAAGAATCTTCCACGATCAAATTAGTTATCTTTCGATTTTTCGTGCAATTTGGTACGCTTAGCAATATTATTATGTTTTGCCCCGCCTAATGCTATAACAAACAGTTCAGGGAATAACCGTTCGATTGATTGATTGATTACTGTTTTCAGGCGCATCAACTGCTGAGGTAATTAGTCATGTAAGTGCTATGCATATTTTTATCACAGGAGGTGGCGGTGTTCTCTCCCCGCTAAATAGTGAGATATGATGCCGACATACAAGTAGGCTTGCTGTTTTTTTCGATCTAAGTACCTTCCACCTGCGGGACACCGCCCCAGCGGGGAGAAATCTAAAAAATCTCCCGACAAGCGTGATAGTGTAGTACATGTGAGTGTAAGTGTGGTGTAAGTAAAAGGTGAGGAAAGGGCAAAAGGAAGGAAAGATATCGCACGTTCCGTGGCCTATTTGTTATAGAACGATTTTTTTAGTGATGAGCCAAAGTGACAGCTAGTGCTAGCAACATAACTGAAGGTTCGGTGGTCGTCGTGCCCTCGAGCCCATTTGACTCCCTTCCTGCATTCGTTCGTTTGCAGTTGGCTAACGTGTAAATGGCTTCGACTCTTCCTTTTGTGATGTCCTCGTCCGACAAAAATATAGTGCGCCACGAGAAATAATTGAAATAAGGAAGTGCAGTGTTATGTGCTCTTCTGTAAAAATTATTTTTTTCTTTATATATTACATTAAATTTACTTTTTGTGTGATAAATATTATGTTTATTTTAAAACCGAGACGTGAATGCGTGATGCGTACCGATGCACTTGGTTCCGGCCTTTGTGCTGTTGTGTGGCGCGCTGTGATTGAGAGCTTTCTATTTACATTCGTGGGAGTTTTCTTTAACTGATTGTGAGAGCATGTTAAGAGATTTTCCACGTACGAAATTAAATTTAAATATTTCCCGGACTCGCGTACGTGCATATACCTCAGCGAAACTCTTGGACTTCTGTATACTGATGTTTCCAAATACAAAGAGGCGTGGCTGAACAGCTGTCGCGGCGGAGGGATACTTCTCTGAATTACATGTGATGTTCACTTGTTTTCACAAACTGTCACTTTGGCTCATCCTTAGGAAAATCGTTCTATAGAGTATTGTTCCGGCATTCGCTCGGCGTTGATTGGAGAAACCACAGAAAACTAGCGATCAAAGCAGCCGGCAGCAAGAAACTAGCTAGCAAGCTAGTGTCGAAAATCCTGTCACCGTCGGGACTCGAATCCTAGAGGCCCCGCAATGATATCAGTTGATGCCCTGAGGCATCTGCGTCGGTATGGCCAAACATACTGGTGTGCTTCGCCTCTGCTTCAGACAGTACTTTTTAAAATAGTTTTTCACGTGCCTGGCGAATAATGGAGTGTACGACAAAAAGCAAAAGACGAGAATCTACTCACTATGCTTGAGTTCTTTTTTTGCTTGTTACGAGAGGAGTAGAAGGAGAATAGTTACTTCGCCGGAAGAACTATTGAATCAAATCTATATTTGTACGCCTTGGCATATAGCTTATATTTAGTGGAAGATAAAATTCCTGTTCAAAAGTTGCCAACAACGCTCATTTCTATCTTGTATTCATCAATCAATTATTTATGGAAAATAGTATGAATAGTAGGGCTTCAGGATCCAAGAAAATGTGCTGTTTCATTTAACCTAAGAATTAAAGAACATTTTTGAAAGCAATAAGACAGGGTATTTGGATTGTTGCTTCGTATTTTGCCGTTTGCCCCTTTAGGTAATTAAGGAACTCCCGGGAAAAACCATGGCGAGAGAAAAGTATTATACTCACGAAAAAGGTATTACTAAATACTGACGATTCTCGTTGAGTGTATTACATCAACATTTATGGTGGGATCTGTTTGCAATTTGAACCAGGATTTAGAATACAGTTTTGAATACATTTCTCTTTTTTGAAACAAATTATTACAAGAGTGATTTAGTAAAGAAAATAACTAGTTAAAACATGAATACAAAAAGGTTGACTATCTTTACGTAATAATTCTTTTAGATAGACACTAGTAAAATCAATTCTTTCAGGGCATGACAGCGTGCTAAAAGTACAAGTTTTAACACTAGTACTATAAGTTCAATTTTTAGCCACTAGTACTAAAAGTGAGACGATGCACAAGTGATTAGATAAATCTGTGAAACCAACAAAGAAAACAAAATACTTTCGTCTGACCGCATCAGCTTTTACTGGTCTTAAGGTTTCATTAAGTTATCTGTATACTTGAATTAAAATAAAATGAAAATTAATAAGGCGGTCTAAAAAATTGTATTATAACATGTAAACGTGATATTATTTTGCTCGGTGGATTGCGTTGCTCGGCCCCGTGTTGCATCCTTTCGTACTCACAAAATAAAATGTCACTTTTATCACTCATATCATACACAACCATTTCACCGTTTTCTGCTTTTCCTCATTTTATATTTTAACTAGTTTCAACGCAGGTGAGCTCCGCATTTTCAATTGATTTACGCGCCATTGGTTTAATGTCAGGGACTTGTTACGTGTTACCCATCTTACAAACTTTTCAAAAAACACAGTCATATTAAATTGGTGTTCATTTGCAAGAGTATTGGTTTTAAAAGTTCAGTACTAGTCTGGGAATGAATTAATTTTTATATTTTCTTCATTTTGAATGTCCAAATGCCTGTAGGAATGAAATTGTTAATGACAGAAATGACCCTGTAAATGGTAGGTCTGATTTGGATCAATCTTTTCGATAGTCTTTTGTCATAAGAAAACCCATGTGTTTGAGAGGCGTTGAAAGGTTAGAAATGGCGATAGGAAATGAAAGCCCAATAGTTGTATTTTAGTACAATGTAACGAGAAAGGGTAAAGGACATGCAAGCAGGTGATTGGTATAACGGAGTACAGACAATGACTAATCCTGTGAATAATACGACGCCGTTGAGGGTATATCATTTTTTAACATTTTCGAAATATTTTTACCGTTGATAGTATACTGTATATTTTGAATAATTTTAAACTACTTTTAAATGATCTCTAAATGAACAGCTCAAAAAGAAGAAAACTAGCAAATATTTAATGATAATTTTTACTCAAACTCATTTTAGGTGTTGTGCATTCATGGTTATCGTCAGAATGGTGAAATCTTCAGACAAAAAACTGGTTCTTTGAGAAAACTGTTAAAGCTTCATGTGGATTTTGTTTATGTGACAGCTCCCAATGAAATAATTAGTGATGATGAGCCAAAAGAGGCTGGTGAACAAGGTTAGTGTTACAAGTGCTATTCAGTGTTAATCCATTTGTGGGAAATATATTTTCCTTATGTCATACAAAGCATAGATTAACTATCCTTTTGTTTACGTTTTCTTGTTAAGTGAAATAGTGTATGAACAACATTGTGCCATAAAATTGACCATGGAAATATATAGTGTACTTTGTAAGTGAGGGAGAAATTTTTATTATTTAAAATGATGATAAATTGTGTTAGTTGTGATGTATTTGAATAAATGGTTAAATTTTGATGTGCAATGTTTTCGGAAAGGGCATTAAGAGGGGCTGGCTAGTTTTTTCCAATGTTCCTTTCAAACCCAGTGATTCAATTCCATTCATATATTCTCACAATTTTTACAAACCTCAAAGGAAATAATTAGTTACATAATATTGGTTGAGGATATCATAGGAGAATAAAAATTTAAGCATATTTAAGATAAAAATATGAACCTCAATATACAGTGCAGAAGTATAAATATTGCTGGAATCTGTCTTCACAAATACCTTAAATGTGCTGTGGGATAGTTCATAACGTGAACTCAAATTTATATTTGGTTACTTTGCTTGAATGTACAGTAGAGCAGTTGTCAACTATTTTGGAGTAATGTTAATTATTTTCTACAGGTTCTCTTGGCCAGCGAGGGTGGTGGTTTACCAATGAAAATAATACATTTGAGTCCAAAAAACCATCAGATATATGTGTTGGTTTAGAAAAAAGTGTTGCTGTTATTGACACTGTCTTTAAAGAACAAGGCCCCTTTGATGGAATTTTGGGGTTCAGTCAGGGAGCCTCATTTGTGAGTCTACTCTGTGGGATGTACAAGAAAGAAAGTAAGATAGAGCTTAAAGACCTTTGAAAATACCTTTTTTGTGAACACTAATATTGTTCTTTTTTCTACTTTCTAAAATGAGTGAGTTAAAGTAGAGAACGCTCCCTGTTCTTAGAGAAGTATGGCAGCAGAGGGGTAGAAGGGGAGTGAGAGTAGGTGAAGAGGAGTATTCTTGAGTCCTCCCTCAAATTACACTAAGCCAGGCTTGCACAAGGGCCCCAGCGATGCGCCCCACAATGGCGGTGGCAGCCCTTCCGCGCCCCACCGGCTTCTACTGACTTTTACTTTTGGGGCAAGTGACCGCTGCCTGAGCCCTTGGTGGGAGGAAAGCCCTGTGGCTCTTAAGTCGGAAATTTTTTGAATCATGTTGAATTTGACAACTAAAGACTTGACACTGCTGACACTATAACAGCTGTCGTTTCTAGAGAGGGAAGGTTTCGTTTTGTATACCATTATTTCAGATTAAATTGCTCAACAACTCCCACAAATTTCATGTTCAATCTTTAGTATTGCAAATGACTGAAAATATTTGCTATTTAAATAACAAAAACAGAGTGTATAAGGATCTATCATTGTTAGTAATTATACATACTTCATAAATTTAATTCTGGTTGTAATACACTTGACCATACTTTTCTAAATGATGGTAATTTTATTTATATAAGGAAGACAATAGAAACAGTTTGAGATAATAATAAAGAAAACAAGGTATTTCGACAAAGTCAAACATATCGTTTTTATTAAACAAAAATCACATTAAGTTCCACTTTTTTTTTTTAAAGAAATGATAGAATCAATATTTGGCGAGAGTGTGCGTAGCACTGCCACTCACATTGTCGACAGTAGATGTGAGATTGTCATTCGGCATCTGGACTTGGTTTTTTGAAAGTTCATGCGGGAGAAAAATTGCTCACCGATATAAGTGGAACCGAACATTGACAATACCCATGCAGTTGCAACGATTCCCAACTACTCGATTTCGTTCAGGACCTGCCACGGTTTGCACCCTCAGTTCAACCTCGTGACTGACTATTTCTGAAAGAAAAATGTAAAGAGCAGAAAAGTGAAGGGACAGCCCGGCCGTTGGGGATTATGCCAACTTTCCTGGTTCTCATGGGGCACGGGCTTTCCAGCGCCCCACAAAGGGGCTGAAATGGGGCGCTTGTGCACTTCTGCACTAAGCACTCTGAAAGAAATTAATAAAACTTACCAATAGACGACTTTCATGTGTTGTAAAGATTAGAGGCACCCTCAAGGAATAACAAAACCCCCAGTTGATCTCTTTCATACAGAACACTTATGTGTATGAGGAGTCACCCCCTTTCTAACTTCACATCTACTCAAAATGATCACACAACTCCTTTTGCTTGACAAATCTCATCAGACACTTACACACAAGACATGTAAATCCTGCAGCTATCAAACCACATTCTTGTGACTGCCCCTTGTCCCCTCCACCACAGATTTCTCCCTTGCCATAGTGACACAAAGTGCCGGTTTAAACAACTTCCTTAAGTTGTACGGCGTTCTGTACACCAACCCTGAAATGTACTTGCATTTTTAATTCCTTAATTTTTGTACTGTCATATGAGCTGATTATTTTCCATGAACTTCATGGTTATCATGTGTTTTGATTCATATGAAAGTATTAATTCTTAAAACATAATCATTCAGTAAAACACAATTCTTAAGAGACAACAGTACAAGATTTTTCTAGGTTCATCCATCTTCTCTTAGGTTTGAAAAACAGAAGACCATAGAAACATTTAACTGTTTGATGGGCGCATTGGAATGTAAAATTTGCGAGCATGAAGTTTTGTAGTTTATTGTCTGTAAAGTATAAGTGGCAGATTATTTGAGTTCAGTTATTCCAAACATGTGAAATACACAAGCAGTTTGATTCCTTTGGTAAATGTACTATTTTGTGCACAGACAACTGATTTAAGAGAGATTTTATGTTACAGTGTTCTGCATGGCATACAAAATACTCCATGCAAAGAATGTAATAAAAGAATAAAGGAAATTATTTTCATTGTTTATCTTGTCAGAATAACATATGTGAAAGAAATGTCCAAAATTGTTCATCATAGTTAACCAAACTAATAACCAGATTGCAGCTTCTTTAACTTGAAGACGTTTAAATTTATTTGTTCTTTTTTCATTTTCTTCCTTTATGATCACAATAATGCTAATAGTTTTAGAATGATGAACATGAGTATGTAGTCAATGTAATCATGTAAATTCCCAATATTAAACAGAATAATATCTGTAATAGCACATGAACATAATTTTTGACTTATTTATGTGTGAATCTTAGGGTAAATATTATTGTTACAAAACAAATTAATGTATCAAATGTCAACATTCAGTTTTCCAGCATAAAATAAAATTTGCCATTATGATTGCTGGATTCAAGTCAAGATGCAGTCTGCACGATACATACTATGATTCAATTATAAATATTCCTACTCTTCACATTTTTGGTGAAACTGATCAAGTTATTCCTCAAGGTATGATGTGTATGAAAGTTTAACAAAAATTTACTTTTTATTGAATAATGTCTAGTCTGTTTAATTATTTTGAAAACAGGAAGGATTTTCATAACAATCTATGAAATTATTGCAGAAATGAGTCAAGATTTACTACAGTATTTTGAAGATCCCGTGACCATTACGCATCCTGGAGGACATTATGTTCCAGCCACCAAAAGTCAAAAACAATCATTTGTGGACTTCATCAATTCTGTTCGCAGTTAACATTATGTTAACCCAGTTAACATAACTATAAAATGGTAATTCTTCCAGTTAAAAGGTTGTTTTATTTAAAAGGCAAATTCATGGATTTAAATTATAGCTTTATAATTTGTTTCCCTGAAACAAAAAATCTTACATATTAGATAGAGAAATTTTTATTTATTGTCGACTAAGGCCTTTCAAACATTTCCTTTAATTACTGGAAAGAGTGAATTGCAGTCATTGTAAATATCAGTGTGTAAGGCTCTATTGAACAAAACTGGATGAAAATCATGTTGCAGCAATTTATGTGGTAATTTTTGTTGTAAGACAAATGTTTACTTTGTTGAACCTTGGTGATTAACTGTCTTTTAATGTAATGTTGATATCACATAATCTTTTGATATAAGAACATGCAGTTTCTTTTTTGGCATTACTTAATCTTGTGACTCATTTTCATGTTTGAATTTAAAATTATTATCAAACTTGTTCTTTTTATGAATAGCAGTTTTCAAAACCTTTTTAAAGCTGCAAATCTAGCGATTGATACTGTGATTAACTGAACACGAGTTATAAATATTCTTACTTAAAGGATTGGAGTTGGGGGGGGGGGTGGCATAATGCCTTCCACTGCAGGGGCCTAATTGTGATCTTTCACCAATCTATGTGGAATTTGTGATGGACTATGAGAGCTATCAGCAGGTTATTTCAGTGTTCTCCCATTTCTCCTACTCTTATCATGATTGTCACTATCATAGATTAATTAGATTATCACTTATGGGCCTCAATGGCTGGTAGTGAAAGAACCCCTGCATTTGAATGAAATAAGTATAAATAAATTCATTTATTATTAGTATTCTTTAAATGTAAATTATCTATTTTGATTTTTTAGGTTACAGTTTCTGTAACTTCACAAATATTGTGTACAAAAATTTCTTTGTAGAATATTTTATTTAAAATAAAAAACTGATTAAATCCAATTCTGTCTTTACAAAGATACATTTCAGAACAATCTGAAATGTTTTGTCTGAAAAAAGAACATACTCTATGTGTTCTACTAGCATGAGTTGACATATATCTTTGAGCTCTGTAATCATGATGGTTATAAGTAGTGTCCAGAAGAAAGGATATTTATTTTACCTAAAGGAAAAAGGCATTACTGCAAGGAAAAAGGCATTTATTCAGCGTAAAGCAGGGAGAAAAAAAAGAATGTAAATGAAAATCTCATTTAAAAGAAATAACTAAAAAATTATTAGAATAATAAAAATGATTCACATTTTTTTCTCCAACTTTCAATTTACATTAGTACTTACATGCAAGAAAATACACTTACAGGACCAATGACATTAGCTGTTGACCCACATGGAATCACTAACAACCAACCAACCTCCAGTGTGATGAAGATTGGAGCCAGGAGAAAAGCAAAGTAATGACAAAAAAGGCAAAATGAAAATTTCTAAAACAATGCCAGAAGTACAACTGGTTACTGAAGAAGTACTAATGAAGTACAACTAAGTACAACTGATACAGTGATTCACGTTAAAAGTCACAAAATTGTCACAAATAACAAAAAGCCATTTTGCCTGAGCTTTAGTTATAACTTTTGTTTCCTGTTAGAGTAAAAATGTGGGCTGCATTTATCTATTGTATCAATTAATCAATCACAAAACATGTCTTGAGTAACATACAAACAGAAGCTGACAGAGCTGACTTCTCACAGAAGCTGAGAGAACTGAAACTTTTAAATTGATTTTGTAATGAATTTCTTATGAATATTCTGTAGTTTTGGAAGATTTTCTTTTAATTATGAAGTAGAAATGAAAAGAGGAGGACTAGTTGTGTGGTAATAAAATAAATTAAGCAACTTCATATTTTGGTTTTATCAATTTTGTCTTGTACTTAATTTTTTTATTTTTTAATACTTTTGGAAACATGAATAAGATTATTTAATCTTGTTTCTATCAGTAGGAAGTTTAAGAACTCATAAATTTGTTCATAGTTTGATGTATATTTTTACAAAATTAATATTAGGAAGGTACTATGTAAATGAATAAAAAACAAGATAAATCAAAGAAAACAATTTCTTTGTTTTTCAAACTGCTGTACAAAACAATTCTGATACTTGCGATTGATTAATGGAAAGTGCATTTCCCAACAATACAAAATATCACTTCAAACAATGAGCATTTTGGCCATTTCATTTCTTTTTCAAGTTGTTATTGATATGCTCTCTAAACATTGCTAAGATAAGACATCCTTTCTCAAGCTTTAAACTATCAGTGCAGTAATTAATGTGTGTTCAGTGATGTGAAAATGTTTGCTCAGCACATTCGTACTGGAGCTATAAAGAACATCAATATAACACTGCTGTAATGGACAGCTCTCTGTGCCGTCTCTGACCTGTTATTCAATTATTCATGTAGATGGTACTAGGCGTGGTGTGCCCAGCCTATCACAACTGACTGCATTTCTGGGCCCCCTTTTCCCTTGAGCTGTTTTATTTCACTTGTAAATAAATGAATTACACTACAATTCAATTATAACTTTAATGAATACTAATAATGAATACAAATGTTTTTATGTTGAACCATTGATTACAGAATTCAGCAACACAACAACCAGCCTACTAGATGAAGGGCACAAAGTAGCAGCTCTATTTATTGATATGGCCAAAGCTTTTGATAGTGTTAATCACATCGTACTATTAGACAAACTAGAAAGATACGGGATCAGGGGGGTGGCTCTAGAACTGATGACTTCTTTTGTAGTTGGGCGTAAACAAAGTACAGAGACAACATTCACTACTGAGGGAAGAACAAAAAAAGTCAGATCAAATACCATCACAATGCAAGGAGGGGTACCACAGGGATCAATACTTGGTCCTCTTCTTTACATTGTTTATGTTAATAGTGTAAGACCACAGGAAGACACCAAATTAATTAAGTACGCAGATGATACCATGATAATATGTTGGCATAAATCAATGAATGAATTGAATAAAATCATTGGTAGCAGCCTACAACACATTACAACACAATATCAGGATTTAGAACTAAACACAAATTTAAGCAAAACAAATTTCATTACACTAACAAATAACACACGAGATAAATCAATACAAACTTTAAAAATGGAGAATATAGAAGTACAAAGCGTAGAGCAAGTAAAGTTCTTAGGCATCCAAATAGATAGATATTTAACATGGGACAAACAGATCGACAAAGTTTGTAATAGACTCTGTTCCGGAATATTTATATTGAGATCACTCAATGGATTGCTACATGTACACGACCTCAAAACCATTTATTATGGAATGATATATCCACATCTTACCTATGGGATACACATTTGGGGAAGCACATTTACAATGCACATGTCCAGGTTATTTACTCTGCAGAAACAAGCAATTAGAGCAATATTCAAAATGAAGAGAACAGATAGTTGTAAAATAACATTCCAAAACGAAAATCTTCTTACAATTTATGGACTTTACGTATACAGTACAGTTCTGCACATAAAATATGATAAGGATGCAATAGAGAATAAAGAGATACACAATTACAACACCCGCAATCACATGAACAAACATGTAATGGCCACAGAACTGAAAAAAACTAGTAGAAATCCATACAATGCAGGAATAAAACTGTACAACAAGATACCAAGCGCAATAAAACAGTTGACAGGTAACAAATTCAAAAAATATCTTAAAGAATACCTAATCAAAAAAGTTCTGTATTCCTTGGAAGAATTATAAAACAGAGTAAGTTTTCTATGTTAGTATCTAAATTGATGTTGTATAGAAAATAATGAAAATAGATTGTAATTGTAATTTGACATTAACGGGGTATTTTTAAAATGTTATTAAAAGTGTAATTATTTGTTTATGTATTAACTTTGTAAATTGTGATATATGTATTAACTTTGTTAATTAATATTATTAACTTTGTAAATGTTAGAAACTGCTATTGTAACTATTAAATTAATGCATTTTATAACTTAAAGATTTATAGATTATATGTTTTGTATTATATCTAATTAATTAGTATGTAAGTAATAATATAAAGTCTGTTACTGTTATACACAATATTAATTTGTGCAACTTTGACTATGGTTCCAAATTGTAATGACAATCAAATGACCAGGAAATAAATTGATAGATTGCCAGATGTTTGGAGAGCCTCCTCTCCAAATGTCACATAACACATACCCTAATTAACTATAGTGTTTGATAAACTACCTGAAATGAATGCAAAAAATTGTAATTATTCTAGTTTTTATATTTTTTAAAGTTGTTACCTTTGCATAAAATAATAGCATTTTCAAATGACCATAGCTGTTTCTAAAGTGACCAAAATGAAATAAAATAAAGTAACTGTTAATAAAAGGGAAAAAGAATTAAATTATTTCTGAAAATAACATGTTTAATAAAGTAATGTTTAAACGTTTAATAAAAATAAAATGTTATGTCAGGATAGCACACAGGATCCTTGCAAATAATCTTTGCATTATTTTTTGTTACACAAAAATCTGAATAAATGAAGAATAAAATGTTTTATCATGTGACAATGGGGTCCCTTTGAAAATGTTCAGGGGCAAGGAGTCACCTCCCCCACTCTACGCAAGCCGATGCATGTTTCGATGAAACCATGAAGAGTTGCGAAGCGGCGACTCCCCCACCACCACTGATGGTACTAAGTTGGGATATTAACGTTTGATATAAATGAAACAAAATGATTTTGTATGTATCGGCTGACGCATCGTAATGCAAAAGCAGAACTGGTTTCATTATGATGTATAAATCAAATTTGTTTCATTAATGACTATTATCGCGCGTTTACTCGTAAAATAAACTCTCCACTCACAAAGCCGAACAGTCCTGCGGACATCGTGCCTCCACTCTAGCGTTCAGATATCCACCTGCAAATTCCCCAAATTAATTTGGGAATGTTTACGTAAGTTGAAAAAGAATAAGATATTTCCTAGTGTTATCGGAACAAAACAAAAAATGTTAAAGCGGAATTTTTAGAAATATTTGAGATCTACCTGAAGTTTCACATTGAATTTCCCGCACTTGTGCGTCTTCCACGCCCATTGCGCGGTCGTCACTTGTTACGTGATGAATACTCGATTGCGGTATCATCATTTGGAATCCATAAGTTTATTGATGTAGACGTATTAGTTCGTTTTTTCTCGCAAAGGTTGTTCCAAATTTCCAGGTAGGTTCTGGTTGAATGTTTGTGATCTTATTCTCTTTAGAAACTTGAAACCGTATATAAAAATCATAACCTCACTTCTACACTCATAGTGTTTACTGTTCATGGGTGGTAAATATACCAAACGATAATTATTGTTTTGTCTTAATATTGAAGGATAATTAATTGGTTTTGTTACTTTTGACTTACTGGTTAGTGAATGAACAGAAAAAAAGTTTACTTTGAGCAGTGAGACTTCATTATATTTTGATATTTGACATGTGACTATATATTATTATTTGACATGATTTGAAAATTTATTTTTCAGGTAGTTTATCCATACAGAATGGCTGAAGTTGTGGGAGTAGCTGTTGGCTTCTTAGTTGGTGTTTTTGTCTTAATTAATTTTTCCCTTCATAAATTGGAAGAAGGTCATGTTGGTGTATATTACAGGGTAAGGACTATATTATTGAATCTTTGTGTAAATTAACTCTAATGTATATAATTTTTTTCAAGAGAGATACTATAAAAGAAAATGGTGGCAGCATTTTTATTTATTTTTTATTGCATTAAAAACAATCAGGATTGGGTAAAATTTTGATTTTTTTGGAAATAATATTTAAACGTACAATTTTTTTTCGACGTAAAATAAATAAATAAATAAACATTGATTTTTTATATAAATAAAAAATTATGATTTAAATCAAATATTTCAAAATCCATTTCTATAAGGTTAAAAATTAATATTCGTTAATTTTCTAGGTTTTATAGGTATTGTTTGCAATAATTTGTCAGACATATTTATTAAATTATAATAATTAATATTGCATTATAATATGAATGATTTTCTGTTTATTTTTATCATATTGATTTACAAGAAATTTGAAACTTCCCATGGGATATAATTTGTTTTTCAATTTTAAACGCAATGTTCTCTACTTAACAAAGTATCAGTATTGCAGTTTTGTAAACAAAGAGTTAGAAAACTAAACTAAGTCTTGGACACAAACTTAAAAGTTTGAACAAGATATTTATATCAGTAAACCAGTAATATTTCAGAAGAAACAGTGAATTCAAGTGGGCGAAAAAGGATCCAGTGTGGAATGATTTCTTAGAAATCAAGACTGAAAAATGGATTAAAGCAAAATGCAAAAGTTGTGTACTGATACTATGTTTATAATAACATTAAATCATTTTTTATTTCAAACTAAATGCACCTCTAAAAATAACTTCAAAATTACAATATATTTACTCGAAATTGTAGGTATAAATTTAAACTTGTATCAAAATACCTAAAATAAAATTCGAGTAAATATACTTCAATTTTTAAAAAACCTTATTTGAATTTTGGAGCAAAATGAATTAATTATTTTTAATAGAGAATTTAAAAAATGTTTTTGATTTAAATCAACTATTAAAATGAAAAGTATTTGAATTAAATCATACCAACCCTTCTAATAATATTCCTATTGAGTAACAATTTCCAAGAAGTCTTCTTTGCTAATCAAGCATAATGAATTATAATCATGAAGGTTGGGTAATTTTTATCTGCTCAGAAAATTCTGATTTATAGAATCCAAAACTGCTCACTCATATTGTTCTATTTTCAAATTCAGGGAGGTGCTTTACTCAGTAACGTGAGTCAACCTGGCTTCCATATGATGATACCTTTCATCACTTCCTATCGAGCTGTGCAGGTGAGTGGGAAGCTATACTAAGGTACTACAAACTCTTTTTGATGCAAAATGGACACTGGTTGTTTTGAGTCATTACCCTTCTAATCTCAATCAAAACAAAATTCATTCAACATATTTTCATTTGTCCACCTGAAATTTTTTTTCAAATTCCATTCTTTTGAGCTCTAATCATATTTTTTGCAGCATTTTAATTAAGATTTAAAATTCAACTTTGTCAAAATGATAGGTACACTACTCATTACTAATTCTGCTTATAGCAGGTCTGAATGATGAAACAAAAAAGTTGTTAAAATATTTTCCCATTTGTTAATTAATTGCTAAATTTTAAAAATAATTAAAAAAGTAATGACTGTGTCGACAAAAGGTCAAGTTTTCAAATCCCAATGAAGCTGAGTTTTTGCACAATTGGAGAACTTTGAGTTCAGCTTTTAATTTTGCAAGAAAAAAGCATGAATGCTAACACACCCATTTACTCTGGGGGCTCAGTAAGCATCTATGTGGACTACGTGGCTGATCGGGTAATTTGAGAGATATGTTAGGAGTTGGCATTTGACAAGACTTTTTTCTCTCTCTCCCTTTATTGTAATGAACGAGAGAGAATCGGCTCACTTCTGCAAAAACTTGGCAAACTACAGCACAGGCTTATAAGCCGAATGGCATCGTATTTGTAAGCTCAAACTTTTAAAGCATAATGTCGCATCGCTACGCTTTTCAAATTTCAAAACAAGGCTCCAGCCTTTGGCTTATGCAATTAACGTAAAACATTTTTCAATCTGGTCAATGCATAATTTTCAAAGATAGGACCCTAACTTTTTTGAAATCTTCATTTTTTATTCAATTTTGTAACAAAGAAAACGACTTGATTCTGATGTCGCGAGATCTGTTAATGAGAGTAGAGAATAAGTGGGGAAATAGAGTACATTCTGTTTCGTAGTTCAAATGAGAATGGTGAGTTTTAATGAATTTTTTTGTGTGAGTTTGAATGTATTTTGGTGCATTGTGCGTTGGACACCCCCAAGTATGTTGTATATCTCCCAGGCCAGACTTTAATTTTGGCCCACATAGGGTAAACTGTAACTGTGCCTTAAATGTCCAGTAAAATGTTCTTTATTCTAAAAGACTTTGGAAACATTTGATGTTTTAGGTTATTAGCGTATTCCGAGGCTTTGTCATGAAATTGATTGTGCATAATAAAGTATCAGCTTGCCTTAAAAGTTTGAGATTGTACACAAAATAAATAATTCCTGCACATTCAATATGATAAAGGATAAAAGGCAACCCTACACAACATCCACAAAGTTGTTTGGGAACTTTTCGAGACATTTTGTGCCCTCTTATTCCAATACAACCTTTATTCACAATGAAAAGAGAAAACATTTCCATAAACGAGAAAATAAATAATTTTATGAAAATGTATCTTCTGTTTTACTACATAAATAAAAAATGTAATTATTAAATGAACTAAATTTATCAATACTCCTCCTTACTGCTTCTTATCTTCCTTTTTTTTATTTTTTCAGGTAACTTTGCAGACTGATGAAGTTAAAAATGTTCCATGTGGTACCTCAGGTGGTGTTATGATATATTTTGATCGCATAGAAGTAGTGAACATTTTAAGTGCTAGTAGTGGTGAGTTTTCAAATTCTATTTACTACATACAGTACATTTCATTATACAAGTACATGCAATGTGTTGATACTATAATAATGTTTCTGAAACTATATGATGTAAACATCAGTCAGAAGGAGGGGGCTTAAAAAATACAAGGCATCTTTAAAAATTGAGTTTAATATGCACATATGTATACAATGTATTCACATGTATATACAATGTGTTTGATGGAAGGGATGATCAATTAGATCGATAGAAAGGATTCTCAAGATTAATTATTACTGATTTGTGATAGATTTACTTTCCAAGGTATTTGCATTTGAATGTTTTTGAGAATTTCTATTGTATCGTCGATTAATGGTTTGGAAATTGATCCCAGAAGTGGCCCACTTCAAATTCCTTAAGTTATGTTTGGGGGAATTTTATTCTCAATTCATTTGTGAAGATTTTTGCAGTTATGGCAAGTCAGATAGATCAGCACAAGTTTGGGAAGCAGTTCTATAAACATTATTCATAGATTGAAACGTACTCTTTTGCAGTTTTTGATATTGTTAAAAATTATACTGCTGACTATGACAAAACATTAATATTCAACAAAGTGCACCATGAATTGAATCAATTTTGCAGTGTGCATAGCCTACAGGAAGTAAGTGAATATTATTAACTTCTTTGATGAATAAATCAAAAGGAAGCTATATCAAACATTTTCATTTTTATTTTTTTCCCATTCTTTAGGTTTACATCGATTTGTTTGATCAAATTGATGAGAATCTAAAAACAGCTTTGCAACGTGATCTTAATGAAATGGCTCCTGGCTTGTTTATTCAAGCAGTTCGTGTAACAAAGCCCAAGATTCCTGAGACAATTCGCAAGAATTATGAATTAATGTGAGTTTTTTTTTTAATAAATTTTTTTTCCATTAATAAGGTAAACACTGTCTCTATTGTTTAAAAAATTCTGTATTTTCAAATTAAAATTTCTAAAAATTTACTATTTTTTGCTCTTTTATGATTCAGTGGTAAATTAAGAGCCTAGAAGAGTGGAATGTTTTTTCTTGGAATTAACATATGCTGAAGCAAGCATTTGTTTTCAGTTCACAGGAATTACATCTTAGGTTACATCACAGTAATTAAATCTTAGGTTTAATGAGTGTTCCATAAAATTCATTGTTTAAAGAAAATTTTATTGAATCTAAGAATTTAAGGCTTGTTTGAAAATTTCCTACCTGTTCGGAGGTGTGTTGACCAAATGGTCTTCAATAATTAAATTAAATTTAAATGTCAAGGGAAGGTAATTATTCCTCACTTGATAATAATTAAGTCTTCATTTTCAAGTGAACTTCCTTTAATATTATTAAATTTGTAAAAGAGCATCCTCCAAAAATATTTTAGATTGTTCAAGCAATGGTCTTCACAACTGGGAATTGAAACCACATCTGAACAGATTTTACGAATGCACTGCTGTCTCTTTACTAGGGGGACAAATAAGCAAGTTAATAAATGTATATGTTTGTGATTTCTATTTTAAACAAAACAGCAGTGCTACATGTCCTCATTTTTTGCCAGATAATTGCCAAACTTGTTCTCTATCATGTTTCACAATAGAGTAATTTCACGAAAGAGTTTAAGAAATATTTTATATTTAATGTGTAAGCTACATAAAAATAAAAAAAAACAGGTCTTTTCCTTTCTTTCTTTCTTTCTTTCTTTTTTGTTTATTATTAATTGCTTCAAATGTATGTTTCTTGTTAGAAGGGATGGTTGTTGAACTTATCTACATTGTTAATACATTTTCCACATTTATACAATCGCACAGGGAAGGTGAGAAGACAAAATTGCTTATATCTACTCAGCACCAAAAGGTTGTGGAGAAAGATGCTGAAACAGAACGCAAAAAGGCTATTATAGAAGCAGAGAAAGAAGCTTTAGTGGCCAAAATACAGTTTGACCAAAAAATTATGGAAAAAGAATCCCTGCAGCGCATGTCGCAAATTGAAGGTGAGTGTATTGAGGCAGCTCCACACATTTGGTATTCGCTGAATAGCGAGTGACCATTTGTTAAATCCTGAATAATGTGGATGGATTGCTTGCTATTTGGCATTTTGTGCTTGTACTCTCTGCAGTGTGTCAAGAGTTTTCTGCACTTGAAAGGATGCATATGTTCTGAGCACCTCTGCTATTATACACACACGTTTTCTTGAGCCCTGGAATACCAACCCCCACTCCTTTGCCAACATTATTTGAATTAAGAATAAATCATAGCAACAAGCATTATGGACAAAATCTGATAACCAGAAATGTTCACTCCCGTGTAATAGAAGCTATTTTGCATCAAAAAATGAACTACAAATTTGATATAAAATTCCTTATCAAAATAACCAAACTCCCCACTCCTCGAATGAGCGAAGCGAGGGCTCAAGAAAACATGCACGGATAATACTCGCTGAATACCAATGTGAGGAGCCATGCTCACATGAAAAAGCAATCAAGTGCTATAATTTGTAAAGCTCTCCTGGTTATTCTGGAACATGTTGAGAGTTCTTATGAAAAAGAAACGAGTTAAGAGTGTTATATACTTCTACTAGCCGATCCTGGCAAATATTATCTAGCTCTCCGTCACTTACTGCTCTCCCTCACTTTCTGCCCTCTCTTTCTCTTTCTCTCCTTCTCCTTCCCTCTTTTTTCTTTATTCAATGCACAAATAAATTGTGATCCAGTATAGTGTAATCTCATATGGGACCAATCAAGGAAAAAAATACTTAAATCAAAATAACAGTTTATTAATATCTGATATTAAAGTGAAAAAAAGTAGCGTTATTTGTTATGCTAATGCTGTTTCTCTATATTCTTATTCTTGTTCTACAACAGAACCCAGTATGTCAAAAAGTAATTTTTAAACCAATTTGGTTATTGATTTGGTTATTTCATTATCTATGAAGTAGTGAAATTTTAGTGACCTACCAGAAAGGAAGATTTAATAGTTTTAAAAGTTTTAATGGACTTCCCATGTTATTGTAAATAAAATCTTAATCTTTGGAAAATGTTTCTTGAAAAATAAAGCTTTTTGACCAACTGGATTGTGCCTTAGTACCACAGAATTCTATAAATGATTGACTCTAATTTGTATGGTCTTGCTTGATTGTTACAGATGAAATGCATGTTGCCCGCCAGAAATCACATTCTGATGCTGAGTTCTATCAATTAAAAAAACAAGCTGAAGCCAATAGTTTACTGTTAACTAACGAATATCTGGAACTTAAAAAATATGAAGCAATAGCACAAAACAACAAAATATATTATGGAACTGAGATTCCAGATATGTTTCTTCATGGTGGATGCTCCAAACAAGATTTGACCGAGGGTGTTGACAAAGCAGTCGAGAAACCTACTGCAGAGAAGGCCTAGCGTCAACTGGTGACTCCAAAACCTCAAACTTGACCATTTTCTGTTAAGTAAATGGTACGTAATTCACATGTCAGCCATAAGTTGTTGTAAACATAATGCAAGTTTGAGCCTGTTTTAAGTCAAAAGGCACAAATGGTAAATTTTGAACAGCATGTCAAAATTATGAGGCTCCGACTTTCTTTTTCCTACATCCTGATTTATCTTGCAACCCTTGTGATCATTGTTGTGGGTTGCAAAATTTATATAAATCGCCTGTACAAATGCATTGATGTGAATCTTGTTGCATTGTAAGGGTATATTGTGTGTTTGCAAATAATCAAATCAGATGACTCAGAAGAATTTGCAACATGGGTTGCTTATATTTATGTACACTCTGAAAATTGAGAATGTAGTATAGCATATCAAAATAGAAGTTACTAGACTGATTAGAGTATTATACAATTACGGAAACCACTTGAGCATTGTGTAATCTATTCTTATGTGGCAATAAGAAAAAAATAGAGCATGACATGTGAGAAAAGTGTGTTTTGTAATGCAACTATATGTATAATATAATTGTATAAAAGTTTTTTGTTTATTTCTAATATATATCTATTCTTTCGTATTTTGATTTATGTAAAGAAGCCTGCAAATTGTTTCTGGTTTGCCTTATTAGGTATTTATTATCCTAGTGTTGATTTCGTTGTGGAATGAGTTAAAAATGTAATGATTTTAATGTGGCACTTTAACAAGTTAAAATGTTTAATTACATCGATCTTTTCCTTAAATACTTATGGAGAATGGGGTCCTGTTCTTTTGTGGGAATGTTTTGTGAAGGAATATGTTAAAAACGGACTGTTTTCTGAATTGCAAGAATATTGTTTTGATATATATGGTGTGTATAAATGTAATAATTCAATTTTTTTATACTGTTCATACATTTTCTTCTTTGTAAAACAATGGAGAAGAGAGACATCTAGATGACATCTATTTTTTCTCCTTCATTTTTCTTTACATACAATTTGTTTTCTTTTTCTTCTTCCCTCCAATTTATACTCCTTTTTGCGCTTGAATATTTGGAACTATTTGTACTTGGCACAATTTCAAAATTGAACTGGATCTTTTATTGGTGTATCTTGCTTTGTCTTGAAGATACCATTTAATTATGTAGTCAAAATAGCAGCAACAGTTTTTTGGGGATTGACAGCAGGAATCAACATTTTCTTCTATTTAAATTTAGCCATAGCGGTGGCAAAAGAAAGAGCTTCTCTTGTGGCTGGAGGTAGGAATTTGTGATGGTTTCTTGTACAGCACCGTAACTGCCAAGTTGATATTGAACAGGCATTGCATTTGTAGGGGAACGGAAGGTGCTTGTATAAATGTCAATCCTTGTAAGTTACTTGAGCAAACGAAAAGGTGGGTTTCTTTTTGTTATTGACAATAATGCTACATACCATGCATACATTCTAGCGTCAAAACCATTCAGCCAATTTTCTCCAAGATTGATATTCCTTGATTGATTTAAAGGAGCTCGAAGCCCTCTTGAGTTGAATTTGAATTTGAATATTTTGAATTTTGAGGGTACATTACCTTTACTCAAAAACATTTTTAAAATTTTACTCAAAAATGGCTCCAAATTTTTTGATTAAACTTCCATCTTCAGATAGCGTAAAGGAAGATTAAAAGAGTGGTGCAGGTCTCATTTTTGTTGGAATCCCTGATTTTCCATAAATTGCAAAAGTTAAATTTTTTTTTGGTATCTTCCTACAACTACAATATTGAAATAGAGATTTTTTCTGAATAAAATCAGGTTTTAAGACATATCTTGAAGTAAGGTCTTGTACGATTTTTCAAAAATATGAGCAGTTTTCGCATAATATTGCACAAAATGTAGGCAGTTTTTCAATAATTGTTTTCTTAAAAACTGCTCCAAATTTTTTTCTTTATATTTTCTTGTATGTATGAAAGGACTAAAAAAACGGTGCTGATCTCATTTTTGTAAATTCTATATTTTCAAAAATTGCAAAAGTTAACATTTCATAACTACAAAATTGAAGATAGATTTTTCCCTTTAACAAAACCTGTTCTAGAAAAACACATCTTTTAAAGTGGTCTTGCAATTTTTTAGACTAGTTTTCAATTTCAAGCAGTAATCTCTGATTGAAATTAACAATTTTTTTAATTAAAAAAAACAGTCCAAATTTTTTCCACAGATAGAATAAGAAAGCACACACTGAACTCGTTGGACTGAAGTTTGAGAATTGGCTTGGAAAATTTTTTTGGGTTGGTTAGAAACACTTATGCGTGTTTATATAGTAGTATTATATTGAAGAGCTGTTATAAATAATGCAAGAAAATGTGTAATAGAAAATAGCACCACTACTTTCAGTACGATTCATGTTTAGCAACCCCGTGTAATAAATATAAACTTGTTTTCTGCTCAGGAAGCCATTTCTTTTCTTAAATAATCTCCCATATTAATGTTAAATGATTCCTGCTGAGTTTGAATCCTTTTTAAATTGCATGAAAAATTATTTTAATCTATTTCTTTTAATATTTTATGAAAAATTAGTTTGCCATTGGAAAGCTTTTGATTATAACTAGGGAACAGATTTTCATGTCAATACATACTTTTTTTTAGAGTTTGCAAGTCTTTCTGAACTAAGTAAAAGCATTTTTATTTTACATGTTTAGATATTGTTACATATTCTACCTATTACTACAAATTTCTTATGCATTTAGTTACATTCGAATATATTTACATGTCAAAACATCTTAGATATGAGTTTGCCAATAGTGTGTGTTCTTAGAAAATCATCTTGCTGTGAAACAAAGCAGTGTAATTCTGCACTTACATGACCACTGCAATTTATGCAACTTAACTCCTACTTCTCAAAATTCAGATAGTTTGAATGAAGGATGAGCAGATGTTCACAGAGCAGAAGTAATCACAACCAAGTGCTTGATCATATTTCAAAAAGCCCATGCATAACTGAATCGAAATCTGACAAACCTTTCTTAGAGTCCATTGTCCCATCACGCTTCATGCACCCCACCGAGAATCATTCAGCCCTCAGGCAGAACCCAGAATTAAGATTCTATTTATTAAATGCCACCCACTCCAACTTAAATGGATAGTCCTTTGATGTATTCAATGTAGTAATTGCTTTCATGAAATTGTGTTCTTACATATACATTGGAGTGGGTGCCGTATTTCCCCCTAAGTTTCATCACTGACAATGCAGAACAATTGAGCATATTCAAATTGGTTTGTCAGTAACAACACTGTAGGAATGTAGTATGTACGTTTATTTTGTATATGTTGTGAAGATTAGTGACAAATTACATCTGTAGAGGTAGAATTTTAGTTCAACTGCTCATAATATAGTTTAAGACCTTATCACTGACGATTTGTGTTCGAAGATTTGAAAATGCCTATTTGGGGAAATTTTAACAATTCCTCCTTTTTTAATACTTTTTCTTACATATTTTGAAAAAAATAAATGCAAAGCTCGCTGTAAGAACATATTTTGGCTTCTTTAATTACAATAAATTCCGTTCCCTGATTATAATATTTTTACTTCTTTTATTATCAAAATTTCCTTCATGAGCTTTAGATCAGTTTTGTTTTGCAGCTTAATTATTGTTGGTTGTGTTTGTCTGTGGAGTAGTTGGAATATACGTAAACAATTCACTCAGGGAAGTCGCAGTTGTATTCTGTACATTAGTGTCATTCTTCAATCTTGTTTTTTATTTCTACTGTGCAAAGAATGAAACTAGGTAAATATTTGTTCACAGAAGTTAAGCCATATCTTACTTAATTTGTATTCTTACTAACACTTGTTCTAAACAATTCATGTACCCAATGCAGACTAAAATCTCTTAGCTAAGTTTTGGTGTTTTCTTGTTCCACTTTTGTATGATTTGAATATTGAAAAATGAATTGAATGTAATTTTTTCAGATAGTATTCAAATTGGTAGTATTTGGAATTTTCATATTCTCCACCAAAAGGAAATTAATTCAACTTTATGTGCCAAAGTGTTCTCAATTGTATTTCTTGTGTTTGTATGAACATT
Source organism: Teleogryllus occipitalis (assembly GCA_011170035.1). Taxonomy (NCBI): domain Eukaryota; kingdom Metazoa; phylum Arthropoda; class Insecta; order Orthoptera; family Gryllidae; genus Teleogryllus; species Teleogryllus occipitalis. The sequence goes on along the minus strand of BLKR01015136.1, from coordinate 36,351 downwards.
GCATAAAAATCAAAATGCCATGTACCCATCTAGTCACATGTTCCTTCCCACCTACTAATTTTTCATTTTCTTCACATTATCTTGTACCCTTAATGGTGATGGCTTGTAAAACTTATTATGGACACTGTTACTTCATCACTATTGTGTTGTTTCTTAAAAGTTTTTACTTTATTAGTTGTAATTTTTGCTGTGCAAGGAAAAGCATTTCAAATGTTTCTTTAACAAATGCACTAAATATACGCTTGGCTATCAGATTTTAGTCATTAACACAGTTGCAGGTGATTAGTCACATGATTTTAAATTTGTTGACATGTCACTTGTAATTCAAAATTTATTGTAAAATGGTTACTGGAGGCTGTTTACTCTTGCTTTTGCATAGCGTTATTAGAATAATTATTGACAGTATGTACAGTTACTTAAAATGCTTGGCAACAATGTTGCAATTTTTTCACACTATAAAATATTTTCTAACATTTTACTTTGATTTGTAGATATGGTAAAACTCAAAGTATTAATTATCATTGAGGAATACGTTTTGTGATGTGCATGATAATTTAAATTTCTTTTTATTTGAGTTCACTTCAAAGACTATTCAAATTTTTGTTTCTTGAAGATGGTTGTGCCTATTTCACCAAAGAACATTGAATGTAATATTTGTGAGATAACTACTGTGTTGTTATTTTGTGTGCAGTGAGTGAATATGTGGTACCATAAATAGAATTTACATTCAATAGCAGATGATGACCTATTTATGTTACATGAAATAAAATCTTTCATATTTTTCTCATCTGTGGTTCTGATTTTTATTGTAAGTCACTTAATGAAGAGATTGCTAAGTTGATTAACATGGTAATAGAATATCCCATCATTAAAACTCTTGATCAGGGTTGCAAATACTATTTGTTTTTTTGTTTTTTTTATAGAAAAGCACCTTTTTTAAAATAATTTCCTTTATTCTATTACTGTGGTTCTTCAATGGTTTGAAGTTGCTAAGTAAAAGTACATTATTGTAGAATTTGTTCAAAAGAACACAAGTTTTCTGTATAGCCCCTATGATTCCTGATTGATTGTTTTAATAGAGCCTTGCACATCTATCCAAATTTAAACAAGAATTGGAAACCGTAGTAAGCAATCTTTGGGTATTCCTAGTATTTAAACAACTTTTTTCTCTTTATTTTACTACACCCTAAGAAATGTGCATGCTGTTGAGAACACTAGCACGTTTCTTTCTGATCTTGTCTTCATGTCACTGTTTTTCTCGTATGAAATATGCTGCTTTGGGATTAACTGGTAGCGTTGGGGCTCATAAGAAAATGTTCTTTAATTATAGTCCTTGAATAAAAGAATACATCACATTTGGTTTCACTATTACTCTCCAATATAACTATAGCAGATGCAAATGTGGAGAACCATAATGGATTCTTCAAAATAACTGAAAGAAACCTGTCATTTTCATTGCGTTGTAACATATCTAGTTTTCTTATTGTATTCATTATTAATATGTATTGCACTAAAGTGCTTGAATATTTGTTTCCATTTGTAGTTTCACAAAGTTTCAAAAAATGATGTTAATATACTTGAAACTGTGTTGTGAAATCCACTGTTTAATTCCCATTTATCTACATGTAGAATAATACATTGTAAAATGAGAACAATGAAATGTGGTGGAAAACTATTTTATTATATCTTTAAAAAATGGCACAAAAGAGATGGGCACACTTAAATAAAAGTAGCCTACATAACAAAATGTGTATTAATCATTAAAACCTCATAATACTGCTGCATTCATTACTCGCACTATGTGCAAATAAGACAGCGTGCAGGATGTTTTTCAGACTTCATGTCAAGTACTTCTATAAATTACTTCTAAAACTGAACTCAATTCAATAATCTCATTACTTTCCATAAAATTAAAATAGGTTCTAAGAATATTTTCACAAACTCTCCAACATATTTTTTGTAAATTTATCTCCATCCATATTGACGAATATCCAAAAATGGACCTCAACTAATACACTGAAGCAATTTAACTAATCAATAATTAAATCTTTCAAGCATACAAACAGTCAACATTTTTCTAAAATTGGACAGCTGTTTTGAGTTACCTTATCAAAAGGTAATAAAAGATGTCAACAAGATTTTAAAATCAGATACAGGCATTAGATGCACAACAGTCTTAAATATTCTTTGCCCCTAAAGTTTTTTTTATTAAGGTCTAAGTTGGGAAGCCTTCTTCTGGACCACTGCACCTGGATCCAGAATGTTGTATACAACTTCTTTACGTGCTGCAAGTAAGGTGTTTTTCATCAACATGGCTACTGTCATAGGGCCAACACCTCCAGGCACAGGTGTGATGTGTCCTGCCTTCTCCACAACAGCTGCAGTAAAACAGAAAAATGACATTAACGCCTGCATCACATAAATGTTGCGTTGACATGCATTAAGTTATGTGCATCAAAGATTAATAATACTATCTTATGCAGAATGGCCAAATCACTTGTGCCGTTTTGCTTAAGATACAGTGTGAAACTACTATGTGCGGTAATGCAATGTTTGCATCCTGGGGCCCTAAAATAACTTATCGGGGAGCTTTGTTACCTGAAAGTAACTCATTAAACACACACATTTGTCCGTCACATACAAAAATTACAATTTTATATCAATTTCCAAGTTCCTCTTGCTTACTTGCTAACAATTAACATAATCCTGTATTGCAGTTCAAACTATTTGCACCAAATGCATACTAGTGAAGATGATACCCCACATTTCTGAAAGGTGATCTTCAATATGGTTTATTTTTATAAGGAAATAAATAATCATTTAGCAATTAGCTTAATAACAAAATTGAGAAAATATTTGTTGAAAGTGGATAACAAACATCGTGGTTTATCCTTCCTTGAAATGAGATGAAAAATCTTAAATGTGCTTTGTAATTCTCACAATATGCATGACAAGTCAGTAAAATCCAGTATTCTAAGATAACCTATGACCAAAGGAGGAGAGGTCAAGATAACAAACACTGAGCAGACTGTACCAGTTCACAAAACCAGTTAAGAGGACTTTCCTGACCCCCAGACAGATAAATCTTGGCACTCACTCAAAACAGCTGATAAATTGCTAAGTTATCAGTTTTCAAAAGAAACAAAATCAAAGCTTGCACACAAGTATTTACAAAAATTTAAATCTTATGAGAACATAAATTTATTGTATACTCAACCCAAGTCAGATTAAGCAAAACTCAAGAGGCCAAGTAGATATAGTATCACAATGAAATAGTTATAAAAATACAAATGTATTCCATGTATGTAGAAATAGGGAATTAAAAAAGTTTCTGATCAAGTTGAGCAAGTTACTGTCAAAAAGTTACCTGAGCAAGTTCAAAACAGGAAAGCAAGAAATAGCCAATTGATGAGAGGGCCAAAACACTAGCAATATTGCAAAGGTTAAAGAGAAAATAAAACATACCATCAAAGTCAACATCACCAACAAGTCTATCTTTGCCAGTCTTTTCATCTTTTACTCTCGTAATTCCTACATCAATAATACACACTCCTTCTTTCACCATATCTGCCCGAATTAGATTGGGAATACCTAAAAAAAAAAAAAAAAAAATTACAAAGCAATTGATTATGTAATGTTCCAGCCAATTAAGATGTCACGATTATATCTGTCACTGGCCAGTGATGAATACGCAAATATTTACAGAAAACATTACACATACACTACATCAAAAGTTCGTAATACTGACCTACGGCAGTGACGATAATATCGGCAGTTCTAGTAAGCATGGCTAGTTGATCGGCAGGTGTATAACGATGACAGATTGTCGTAGTGGCATCCATGGCACCAGTCTCCCCTGCACAATGCATATTCAAAAGAAAATCCTCTTTGCCATTATGTACTTCTGTCTCACATGCAATCTGACAATTACGTTTTTTCACTCTTTTTTGTTTTTGCAAAGCAGCATTTTTCAAGAACAACTGCCTCAACAATTTGTTAGTAATAACCCATTGCATGCACAAGCTTGAACAAAACAGAAAAAAGTAATTTGAATCAATGTCACCATTTTATATTTTTTATTATGTACACATTGACAATTCATTTATTTAAAGAACATCCAGAAATTCAATGAAGATTAACTAGTAACTCAAAACTTTCAGTATGTGAATGCAAAGAAGATATTTTACTATATGTAATATTAAAATAACATAGAGGTCAAGAATATAATTCCTACAGATCTCTTCAATTGCATGCATAGATACCTGCAATACAAAATCGGATCTAAACCAATATAAAGATTATTAGTTCACTGAACTCAATGTATTACCTAAGTACATGTCTGATATTAAATATATATCAACACAAATAATGAATGTAAAATGTGAAGAAACAAAAAACATACCTGTTCCATCAGCATGCAACAACATTGCTATAGGCATTCCTACATTTTTGGAACGACCACAAACAACAGCATTTTTGCCTAAGGTGGGCACACCTGCAATTTAAGAATATTTATATTACATATGGCCAAAAATCTGCATTTTTTTTAAAAGCAATTAGAATAAAATATTAAAAATAAATAATACTCCTTTGAAAAAAGTCCATAACTTGCTTTATTGAAAAAACATTTATAAAATACTATAACAAAAGAATACTTCAATTTTACCTTAATGAAATAACAATATACAAAATTGACAAAATTCTTCAAGATTGTAAAAGATCAAAGTCTTAGTCTAAGTTTTAATTTTCTTCCACAGTAAATTATAAGCTTTTAATTATTTCCTTTGTGTTGTTACGGATTAAATGCAAAGTTGCAAAATGAAAGTATTAAAATGTGTGACATTTGTCAACTAGTTTAAAAACAAGCTGTATGTGTATGCAAGTCCTTAAGAGAAATAAAATATTGCAGAGGTATAGTAATACGAAAAGTTCATTGAAACAATATGAATAATGAATTGTGTTTTGGGAAAAAGTAGGTTAAGTGCAGCGACTTCCAGTTTTAATAATTGGCAGTCATTCAGCAGCTGAGAATGAAAAAAAAAAGCAGTGCAGCAGTTTAGAACTGGTGAAGGTCACGAGAAGGAAACTGGTAAAACCGGTTCTGCACATGGTCAGAGTTGCAAACAAACATACCAATGATTCAGATAGAGGTCTGTTATTCTTAGTCTTTATTTGGCATTCAGCCATATCATGTGAAAGTTCATAAACACACTTCCTCATATCCAATAGTTAATATTATTCTAAATGCTAAATTATCATTTTTTTTATTAATTTCAAAAGTAGCAAAATTTATTTTGCAGGACTTTTTACCAAACAAATGTATCTAGAATCACCACATTTATGAAAAGCCCATTAATACCCAAAGAAGTCTCAAAAGTATTCTCATTACAAAGTATTGTTGATTTACTTTCGTTTAAAAGCTTAAAAGTGGTTTCATACAGGTTTTTCAAATTAAGAGAAGCTTAAAATTCATTCAATAAAAGACTACTCACAAGTAAAATGTTTATAATAAAAAAAATTTTAAAAATTAAACTTGAGGGAGATAGTTTGGGGGAATAACATTTTTTAACTTGTAATATCAATAACAATTCAATTCACCAGATTTGAAAATAAATAAACAAGGGAATTTTAACTTGCACTGTAATTGCTAACAAAAGTTGTCATCAAACATTGTAATGATTCTGCTTGTAAGAGATGTCAACACATGCTCATGCAAAAATATGTTAAGCAACGAAATTAGGGGAGAATTTACATAATATTTCTTAAGTAATATTTCATAATAATATTGATATCAAAGATATTATTATTATTATTATTATTATTATTATTATTATTATTATTGAAGGAAATTATATTAATGATATTCCACATTTCTTGCAATAATCAGGGTATACCAATAGTCTCAAAGCATTATCGACAATACGATAAATCACTGACAATAAAACAAATTTAGCATACATATATTTTATATAAGGTACAGTATATACATAAAAATCAATATTCTGTGAGCACAATTAATTTTTCGCCCCTACTACATTACTGTTATTTAGTTTTAATGTCCGATTATATAAAAAGGATGAATATGTATTATAATCATCATCAAATAATCATAATATAGCTTTCATCTTACCTGATCTTTTAATGAGCTCGTGGACACCAAGCGGGGTACATGGTACTAGAGTTTTCATGTCCAAACAGAAACGACCAACATTCACTATATGAAAACCATCAACATCTTTGTGAGGTGTAACAGCATTACAGATAGCTCGCTCTGTAATGTGCTCTGGCAGAGGAAGCTGCATTTAACACCAAGAAAACATCGTGTCAATCTGTTCAGCAAGAAGGAAACACTTTCCTTTATCATTTCAATGAGAACTCAAGCATATACCTGTACTAAAATTCCATCAACTCCATTGTCATTGTTTAATTGATCAATATACGACAGCAATGATGTTTCAGATATAGTTGCTGGTAATTTGATAGTTTCACTAGTGATGCCTATAAATAATGTGTTGCACAATTATTACAAATTCTGAATATGCACTGACAGGAGAAAAAAATCACATGGCAATAGTACTGACCTACATACTTGGCAGCTTTCATTTTAGCTGATACATATGCATGACTTGCTTGATCTTCTCCCACAAGAATAGCTGTCAAATGAGGCTGCCTATTTCCATGGGCAACCCATTCATCAACTTCTGCCTTTAATTCATTACGAATATCTCTAGCTATCTTAACACCATCAATAATCTTTGCTCTGCTTCTACAGATAAAAATAAACACAATGAAAATTATATTATAAAAACTTAAAATACTAAAAATAATTACTCATGAAAATTAATACATTACCTTGGTGAACTAGAACTGAAACATTTTACAAATAAACAGTTTTCTCCTAAAGTCGCCAAATTAACGCAACTTCTCAATGTATTGCGTAGAACTTTCGACATGTCAGTGTAAATAAAATGAAGAGGTGCAAGAAAATCCTCCAAACAAACTTCAGGTTGCAATCTGACAGCCGTTCACGCCGCCAGCGACCAGACGTTGCAAGGCCACGCAGACAAATGTCAAATGGTGTTGACAGTGTAACGCGTGGTTTTCTGTTTATATGGCCCGTAAGCCTTGTAATCTGCAGCTAGGTCAGGGTAGCCAACACAATAAGTAACGTGCGTAAACCTCAAAACCAAAAAGCTTCATTTTTCCTTTAATTATTTCAAAGAAATATTAAAATAACGTAGTAACAGTGAAAGTTGTAAGTTTTTCTTATCAAAAATTAATTAATTCCAAGATCAGAAGTGAATAAATACCAACAATGAGATTGGTAGGTTTGCGACAGTGGCAAGATCCTTGGGTAATGGGTGTTGTAGTGGGGGACCAATAATCTTGGCGTGATATTCGAAGAGTAATTCTCGCTCCTTTTTTGTATTGCTTATCGAAGAAGTCTTGACTGATTGCAAGCCTACAAGAGAGATAAAATACCACTTGTTATAATTAGCTGCAGCTTCTCATTGGTAAAATCAGTAGCAAGTAAGGTAATTTCAGATGAATGTGTAACGTAGCCATTTGTTCCCCTGCCTAAGCGACGTGGTGCATTTGGTTATCTACTCTATATAAATATTATTAAATTATATTATATAATTAATATATATTTAATAAAATAACCTCCAGAACACTTTGAGAGGTCGAGTATAGATTGTATTGTAAAGATATTCAGATCAGGATTCAGTAGGCGTATAGTACGGCCTATGAATACTGGGAAACCTACCTCAGTAAATTTGAGACAATGTATGAAATGAACCACGAGAAAACTAACGTAATAAATAAGCTTTTTGTTGAGAAAAAGTTGTTATTTCTCAAGATCCGTTTGAGCATTTGGTGGGCATTCAACTAGACATTTGGGTAACATTTAGATGATTGAAATGTTACGTGTTTTATGAAATAGTGTCAGCGATGGGATGTACCAAATACACGGGCGACGGAAATTTTGAGGAAGAAAAGTCGTGAAACGTGAGTTATAAAAGAGCACTTTTAAATAATTCCATGAAAGAAGATAATTGATGACGTATGGTGGCCGTGTGGCAAGAACTAGAAATAAAATCTGAAACATTACAGTAAAATTTGTTTAAACAGGAACCTGTACAAGCCGGAAACTTACCTAAGTTTCTCCGGCCCGTGAAGTTTAATTACAACTTACACATCTTACAACGGAACCTGTAAAACGCGGAAATGGAACAGTTTGTGCGTCCTAGAGGGGAAATAAACTTTATAAAACGGAATCCCTGTGAATTTAATCCAATTGGCAGAGAGATGCGAGATATTTTTAATGAAATGAATGCATCTGCAAGACTTTTAAATTCTCTGACCCTGTGATACGCGATCTACTCTTGGAAATCGCACTTTGAACGAGAGGGACTTCAGCTGTCAGCGTGGAATTCGATTAAGGGGCCCCTTGTCTTTCAAGGCGTAGGCCTTAGTGGAATTCTCTCCCGACTCGTGCCACAACTCCCTCACTCCCGAGCTTGGGAAGATGTACAGGCATGGCTTCTATTATCCGTGTTTTTTAACGTGGCACCTCAAGGTCACGTGCGATAGAGGGAGAGAAGGCAGACTCCAATGGAAGCTGTAACATCACGACAGCTCCGACTTTTACGGCTCCCTATTGGAGTTTGCCTTCCCCTCTTTCGCGCGTGATCTTGAAATGCCACGTTAAAAAATCCAAGTGTAGGGAGTTTGTGCACCCTCTAATGTTAAAGCACTATCGATTTTGTGCGCATGCACAGTTCAAGTTTCGCATCACTAGTGCATTTGCGCATGCGCAGAAGATAGTGCTGTTCACTATGGCGTACACAAACTCTATATTAGGGAGACCAATAAAAATATTTGTTCGGGTCAAGGCCCCACAAAACGATGATTCACAATACACAACGTGTTAGAGGAAGTACTATCAGAACAATAACTTACTACATACTACTCGAACAAGATATATCCACTTTTTATGTATCAGCCCCAGCCCCTCCCTCGCCATAAGACTACGTCTGTCGAAAAATCGCCGTTTCTGCCGCATAGTTACAACACTTTCTACATAGTAAGTACTGAGTAACAAACGATAAAGTTTAAATCTAACTTCACACCTAGTAAATTTTGAACATTGATTTTAACTATTTTATAATTCTTGCAATTCTCAATACAGTAAAATCTAAGCCGGAAAAAGCATTCGGTAATTGCCCATAGCAACATTCTTCACCATAATGTTCAGTCCCTTTCAAATAAAACTGAGTTTATCGAGGCAGCTCTACAGAGCGATCTAAATCAAACGGACGTTCTTTGCTTTACAGAACATTGGTTATCTCCTAATGAACTTAGCATTTTCCAAATTCCAAACTTTTACCTCGCAGGCTTTTATTGTAGAGAGAGAGAATCGCATAAAGGTCCTACGTATGGTGGTTCTTGTATTTACGTTAGAAATAATATTGATTCTATCCCCTTGGCAGAATTAAATGTGTATTCCATTGAAAATATTTTCGAAATTTCTGTTGTACATCTTACTTCACTAAAAGTGATAATACTTTGCATTTACAGACCTCCAACAAAGAGAACTGCAGATTATATTTTGTTCTTAGAAAACCTGGAGATAACACTTAACAAAGTCAGCAATCGCTCTTTGAATCCATTGTTGTATGCGGAGATTTTAACATTGATTTTCTGGTCGAATCTTGCGAGAAAGAAAAGTTTCTCAATTTAATTAATTCCTTCAATTTAGACATTACAATTAATGTACCTACACGAATCACACAAAATTCGATGAAGGCAATTGATCAAATTATAATTAACAAAACTACTACTCGATATGAAGTTGAAACAAAAGATTTAGGATACAGTGACCACGATGCACAAATTCTTACCATTATAAGAAATGCGATCACTGACACAATAAATAATACACGTATGACTAGATTGTTTACTAAAAGTAAAATTAAATTATTCATAGACTACTTGATGCAGGAGTCATGGGAAGCGGTTTATAATACTGTTGATACAAACGAGAAATATAATTCTTTTTTTTCAACTCTTTCAATTCATTTTAACACTTGCTTTCCTCTTCAAAAACGAAAATTAAATATTTCACGGAAAAGCAATTCTTGGATAACACAAGGGATTAGGACATCTTGTAAAAACAAGCGAATTCTTTCTTTCATTTCTAAACGTCATGACGTATCTCAAGATTTCCTTATCTACTTTAAAAAATACAAAACATTGTTACGAAAAGTCATAAGGCAGGCAAAAATCATGAAAAACGATCAGGATATTTTGAACTCAAATAATAAAACAAAATCAATGTGGAATATAATAAAAAATACTACCAAATCAACTAGAAAACCCGTAGAGAATGTTGTTTTAAAATATAACGATATAAATGTCAACGATCCGGCAACAGTGGCTAGTCTCTTTAACCAATACTTTTCGAGAATTGCTGCCGATCTCACTAAGGGTCTTCAGGCACAAAATTCAAAAACAGACAGTGCACCCAAAATTTTAGACACAATGTTCGTTTCCGAAACTTCTTCCTATGAAATTCTCAAAATAATCGGTAAACTAAAAAATAAATATTCGTCCGGTTTAGATGAATTCCCAGATTCTTTGTTAAAGACTTGTGCGTATGCCATTATACACCCGTTAACTCACATATTTAATGCATCTTTATGCACTGGAACGTTTCCAGATATTTTCAAAACAGCTAAAATTAAGCCGCTCTTCAAAAAAGGCAACAAAAATGAAATTCAAAATTATCGGCCCATCTCTCTTCTATCAGTTTTTTCAAAAATATTAGAGAGACTTTTTTACGTACGAATGGAAACCTTTCTCACTAAACACGACGCGCTTTCAGATTGCCAACATGGATTTAGAAAATCAAAATCAACGGAAACAGCTATATTTTCTTTTCTTAAAGATGTCGCCTCATCATTAGATCAAAACGAGGCACCTATTGGATTATTTTTAGATCTCTCAAAAGCTTTTGACATCATTGATCATGACATTTTACTTTCAAAATTACCTTCATATGGAATCCGTGGTATTGCTCTAGATTGGTTATGTTCGTACCTTAAACAACGATCTCAGAAAGTTGAAATACCTTACTGGAATGATGGAACATTACGTACGCACCTTTCCGACTCTTTGCCCGTTGCATGTGGAGTTCCTCAAGGATCGATTTTAGGCCCTATTCTGTTCCTACTTTACGTAAACGATATGCCCTCGACGATTCGAAACGGAAGAACGGTTCTCTTTGCGGATGATACGAACATCCTTTGCAATAAAGAAACCGTAAATAGTACAATATCAGATGTTTCAAATTGGTTCCGAAATAACAAATTAATAGTAAACGAAAAGAAAACGGTTTTAATGCAGTTTTCCATTTCAAATAAACAATTCTGTGCTCCATTGAAAATGAACAGTGTACCATTGACTCATGTTAATGCAACAAAATTTTTAGGTCTCTCAATTCAGTCAAACCTTAAATGGAACGTCCATTTAAATGAATTGAACACAAAATTAAGTTCATTATGCTACGCGTTCAGAATTCTTGCAAATTCAGTCAGCCTTCATACTGCTCGTTGTGTATACTTCGCGAATGTTCATTCCCGCCTGAGATATGGCATAATATTCTGGGAAATACATCTTATAGCTCCCAGACTTTTAGATTACAAAAACGAATTGTACGAATAATAACCAAATCCCACCCACGTGATTCTTGTAAGCCTATCTTCATTAATCTAGGAATTCTACCATTACCGTGTCTTTTTATTTACGAATCAGTGGTTTTTGTAAAAAATGACTTGCTTAAGGGCGGGAATATATTTTCAGAAAATGCCGAAGTCTATTACTATAACACTCGACGTAGAAATCATATTCATCAGGTGACAGTATCAACAGCTCATTACAAAAAATTCACATACAATACATGTACATTATTTTACAACACTTTGCCAGATGACATTAAACGATTAAATTCAATAGAAAAGTTTAAATCCCAAGTGAAATCGTTTCTGCTGCATAACTGTTTCTATACAATTAGAGACTATACTGAGCATCACAAGAAAAGTAACATTAATTTTAACAATGATACATAATGCATTAATTACCATTTGGACTGTATAAATGAGTATAAACAACCTGTAACAACTATTGTAACACAGCTTCCGGGTCAATGACCCCATCTCGATCAGGTTTTTCGTCCAGTTTCCCTGATCCATTGAGCAAATGCTGAGATGGCCCCTTGTTTTGCTTCTGGACATAAATGTAACTTCATTTTCTGTGCACGTCTTCTAGAATTCAGTGGGAAATACAATTATTCAAATTATCGTTTCCACGTTGTCGCGGCAGGAAGTAATAAGAGCCAAAATTTATTGCTTATTTATCCTTGAAAATAGATTTTATTACATGGGAGTTTTTTTGTTTTTTTTCTCCCTTTCAAAATTCAAAATTTATTGCTTATTTATCCTTGAAAATCGATTTTATTACATGGGAGTTTTTTTGTTTTTTTTTTCTCCCTTTCAAAATTCAAAATTTATTGCTTATTTATCCTTGAAAATCGATTTTATTACATGGGAGTTTTTTTGTTTTTTTTCTCCCTTTCAAAATTCAAAACTTAAGTAGTATATGATTTAGTGTAGGGATCACAGAATTTTGAAAATGTGCACACAATTCACTTTTCCCCATAGCACGTCATATGCAGTTTTTAACTGTTTTTTGACGTAAATAAATAAATAAATAAATCGATCGGGACAAAAAATTCCGGTTTAAGGATGTTTCCGTTTTATATAAGATTATTTTATGACACTTGTAATATTGATATTTCCACCCTGAAAGTAGTAAATTACATGACTTTATTATAAGTAATAAAATACATTAACATGTGTCGTATTTATGGAAGAAATCACCAATAAATGAATATTAAACTTTCTTCATTGACAGCTTCTGAGCTTCTCTTGCTTCTATAAGTTTGACCTTTTCATCTAGGGTTTGAGTTTTAAGGTCATTTCAATCATTATTAAACTGGTTGTGAAAAAAAAAACACCCCACCTCACTGCGTATAATAGTGGCTGCATTCGGACTACTTACTAACAGTTTCAACGCAAAATGCGACACAGCCCGGAGTATTGTCTTTCTGATACCCCTGCATGGCCTTGAGCAATGTGTCTATGGCCGAGTGGTTACGATTCTAAAAGCGGAGCAGGGAGATGTGTGAAGAGAAGCCATGCCCGTACACTTTCCCATGCTCAGGAGTCGGGAGGGGGGAGATGAATTCCCCTACGGTCTACGCCTTGAGAGACAAGGGACCTCAATGTCGAATTCTACGCTGACAGCTGAAGCCCCTCTCTTTCACTGTGCGGCTGCCTGGACTAAATCACAAGTCACAGGGACAGAAAATTTAAAGCAGCCTTGCAAATGCATTCATTCCATTAATAATATTTCGCATCTCTCTGCCAATTGCATAAAGTAAAGTTTTTTCTCCTGCAGATCATGAAAAACCCGTTTCTGCTGTGGGCAGGTTCCATTTTATGCTGTATAAAATGCCATTTAATTTCAAGGGCCAGATAAAATTTCCGGCTAAGGCGGGTTTCCGGCTTGAACAGGTGCTTATGTGGACAGATTATGATGTATTTAAATGCAGGGCGGGAAATTCGAATTTGCAATTTCGAAAGAAAAATTACACTATACTACTCACTTAAAAAAAGTACATAACCTTTTCTAAAGAGCTGATTTTTTAGAACAGATTTCATTTAACAAAAAACTCTATTAAAATTATACTTTTGTCATGTTAATTTTTGTTGTTGTTGTTGTTTGCAATTTTCGAAAATAGAAAAAGCCCTTCCTGATTTCTTTGCTTTTCATTGCTACAAACGAGGGGAAAATTTAAAGGAAAAATTTGGAACCGTTTTTGAGAAAATAATTGTTTAAAAGTGTTTCAAAATTGCCTATGTTTTTCGCAAAACTATTCATATTTTCAAAAAATTGAACATAACTTCATTTAAAGATCTGTTTTTTGATGAATATTCTATCTCCATTATTGTAGTTTTGGAAGAAACTGAAAAGTTTAAACTTTAGCAATTTTCGGAAATTCAAGGAATTCACCGAAAATGCAACCTACACAATATCTTTAAATGTCTTTTGCCCTATCAAAGGAAGAAAGATATTAGAAAAAGAAAACAAATTACTAGTTTTTAGAAAATTTTGAAAATGTTCATGTAAAGTACCCCCAAAAATTAAAACATTAATTTCCCAAATTGTGTAGACAAGTGGAAAGATTAATGCCTAATTGAAATAAGTGGTTTTTGAAAATACAGAATCAGTTTCTGAAGTTTCTGAAAATACAGTTATCTGAACTGATATAAAGAATTTTTTAAGTTTAATCACAGTTACAAGAGCAATCTCAAAAATCAGAGAAAAATTGATCAAGTGTGAATGTTGATTTGAACCTTCCAAATTTAAATCATGCAGATTTAAATGCCAGCAGATACATTCTGATGATATTCTGCAAGTTGAAAATTCTTCTGTGATATAATGAGAGAGAAAGTGTTAAAATAAAGAGCAGAATTTATTGCATTTAAATTTAAAACTCAGTATAACTTGGTACGCCAACATCTGAGTTGGGAATATCATAGAATTGTTCAGTGTGATTGGATAATGATGTTGCCTAGAGGACATTTGACTTATCCTTCTGCAAAATTAATACAAGGGATTGTTATTACTAATAAATATTTGAGATATTTCATGGTAAAAAAGAAGTAAAGATGCTCCAAAAAGTGTGCTATAACTGTTTTTAATATTAGAAAATCGAAAAAAAATAATCAAATATAATAATAAATATACTTTAATATTGAATACAGTATTTAAGTAGACTGCATTTATCTTTTTTATTTGTTCTTTCCTATGTTTTTTTTATTTTTAACTTTAGATTGCTACAATAATATATTTTTGAAAGCTTTTGTGTTGAAATTAATAAATAAATGTACCTGTAATTTTAATGAAACTTAGAGAAAGCTATAAAGAAAATATAGCTCTTGTTTAAGAATTTTATTATTATATTCCAATTTTGTAAATGTAATATAAAGAACTTTCAAGTTATGTGGAGAACCGAAATGCTTTACTTGAAGAAGTAATAGGCCTAAATGCATAAAATTAGGTATAACATGTTGTTATATAATTATTTTGTTTCACAAAAATAAACAGGATATTCTACTGACAGTAGATAGAAAAAAATGTTTCATGATGAAAGGTCAAAGCTTGCAAGTGGGTCTTTACCCTTGAAACAAAAATATGATAGAAGAACAAGAGAAAATAGAAGGCTTACATGAAATCAAGGTTAACTAAAATGAAATGAAAAATATACTTTTAAAAATATAACAAGATTTATTAGTGTTTAAAAATCTTAGTATTGGAAAACAGATTTGTTTATTAACCACAATACCTAAAGCAACGAAAGAAAAATTACTGAAATCATCTCAATAAAGTTTAGAAGCTCATGTAGGCATTACTAAAACTAAACAGAATTTAAATCAATATTTCTTTTGATTAACATGCTATAAAGATATAAAAAATTATGCTAAAACATGTGATACGTGTCATAGAATACATTATGCAGGAGATGAAAGATGGAGTACACTACAATTTGTTTGTAAACTACTATGAGTGAAATCGACGTTCTTGATACATGTGGATAATGTAGATTGTGATGAGTGGAAATAAGTATATTTTAACAGGTTAATATTTTGTGTGACAATCAAATGTCTTGAAGTGATACCAGTTCCTGCTATAAAATCTGAAACAATTGTATATACTTTACCAGATTTATTTACTAGAGTTGTTTCTGGAGGAAATTCAGAGCAATTTGGGCATATCTTTCATAAGTAATTAATGGAAGCATTTTTAGAGGATTTAGGAATTAAAATAATTCATAGTTCTCCAGATCACTCTCAGAGTAACAGTGTACAAAAATAGCATAGAAGAATGAAAAGACCTTTGAATGGAATGTGCTTATAACAGGAAGGTGATTGGAACAGATATATCTATCCTAGTGTATTATTTGCTTCACAAACCTGTTCATGAAACTAGTTTTGTCCCACCTGGATTTGTTTAAGATAGGAATTTGAGAACCTTTTAACCACACTTAAGGATAAATGGGAAGGTATTGAAAAAGAGAAAGCAGAAAGAGCACTAGATATTTCTAAAATTATCAGCACTCTCAGAAAATTTTGGGAAATGAAAAGCCAAATGAAGATCTTAGGAAAATTGAAAATAACATTTATTATGATAAAAAAGTAAAGAAAGATGGGGACAAAGTCTTCATAATAATTTCTTGATCTCGTCTGCAAACCATTACCGTAATATTGTATGCGTAAGTGAATCATGGTTAGACAAATCAATTTCAGATGGAGAAGTAATTGACAATAAAACTTATGTGATATTTAGAAGAGATAGAGATAACTTATCTAGTAACTGTGAACGTGGAGATGGTGTCTTTATCACAGTGAAACGAAACATCACTGCCAAATTATTGGAAATTAAAGATAATAATATTGAGCAAGTCTATAAAAAGATAAAATGTAATGAAAGGGATATGATAATCGGATGTATATATATCTACCACCAAAATCAACCGTGTATACATACATTGACCACATAATTACAATATCATACTTGAAGGAGAGATATCCAAATTGTGAATTATTAGTTATGGGCGATTACAATCTTTCAAGCAGCTATCCACGAAATGACTGCGAGAATACCTTAAATAATGAAATGAAATAGAATGATTGCCAATAGTACAATGAGATTCATAACTTTAACAATCATATTCTTGATTTGTGTTTTAGCAGCATAGATTTGAAAGTAACTGAAACAGAAGCTATCATCGACGAGGATAAACACCATCCAGCCCTGAGTATATATGTAGATATTAAGGCTAATTTTCAAACCAATAGTACACCCACCTTCGATTTCAAGAATGCAAATTATATTGAGCTTAATAGTTTCTTTTTGAGAAGTAGTTGGATCGAACTTTACAAACTGGAGTCTCTGGATGACAAAGTAAACTGGTTCTATGAGAAAATCAACGAGGGAATTAGGCAATATGTTCCTGTACACACTGGCAATGAGAGAAATTATCCTTGCTGGTTCTCCAGAGAATTAATAAATAAAACTAAATTAAAAAAGAAGGCACATGCAAAATACAAGCAAACAAAAACAAATGTCGCTTATAAGTGCTTCCAAAAACTGAGATCGGAATGTAAAGAAATTGCAAAACAATGTTACGATCTATATATATCGAGAATTGAGGATAAGATGAAGACAGATGTCAAACAATTTTGGAATTTCATAAAAAATAAGAGACGAAGCAGTCTAAATATTCCTTTTTCGATGTTCTGGAATGAGAAACTGGCAAAAAATGGAAGCGAGGTGACCAACTTATTTGCGTCGTACTTTGAAAGTATCTACATAAATGATTCAAACGTTACTACATTAGAGCCTGCTACTCAGTGTGAGGGAAATCCAGCCGACCCCAATGTTAATCTATCTGAATTCACCGTTCGTTTTGATGAAGTTTTTCAACAACTTTGTAAGTTAGATGTAAAAAAAGGTGTTGGACCGGATGGGATACCCAACCAATTTCTTAGAAACTGTGCTGCTGGACTCGCTGAGCCCATAACCCACATTTTTACCAAATTACTGGAACTTGGAATTTTTCCAACAGCCTGGAAAATTGCATATATTACTCCAATACATAAATCTAATTTAATTTAATTTAATTTAATTTAATTTTTGATTAAATCGGGATCCAAGTCCACTGTAATCAACTACAGACCAATATGCATTCATTCATGCATTCATGCATCCATAGCCAAAATGTTTGTAAAGATTATTTTGCCACAAATAATTTTCCCTTTTAAAAACGTCATCTCAATAAAACAACATGGATTCGTGAAAGGGAGATCTACAGCTACCAACCTCTTTGTATACGTTAACCATGTGCTTGAAGGTATAAATGAAGGTAAAGACGTTCATGCAGTTTACACAGATTTCAGTAAAGCCTTTGACATGATAAATCACGATATACTATGTTATAAACTAAGTTGATTTGGTATACAAGGTAGTGCATTACGGTGGTTTCATTCATATCTGACAGATAGATATTTTCAGGTTCGATTAAATGGTCATATTTCATCTGCATACAAAGTAACATCTGGTGTGCCGCAAGGCTCACACCTAGGACCAATACTTTTCATCATTTTTATAAATGATATCGGAGATAAATTAAAATCAGAATACTTACTATACGCTGATGATTAGAAAATCTTTAGAAAAATAGTTGGTGAGGACGATGTTCACATTTTTCAACAAGACATCAACAAACTTAATAATTGGTGCGAGGAAAACAAGCTTATATTAAATACTAATAAATGTGTAGTAATATCCTTCTCTCGCTCATTACAGCGAAAATCGACTATGTACCAACTCAATGAACATCAACTGAAATAAGTAGAATCTGTGAGAGATATGAGAGTCATGATTGACAACAAACTAAATTTTTCGAAACATGTGGACAAGAATACATCAGAGGCATATAGGGTCCTTGGATTCATACTCAGATCAGGAAGAGAATTTAACAATGTACACACACTTATCCAAGTATATTCGACCATAGTTCGTCCAAAACTTGAATACTGCACAGTAATTTGGTCATAACATACACATTTTTTAGCGAATCAAGTCGAAAAAATACAGAGAAAATTTTGCAATTATATTGTATATTTTATGAACACCAGAGGATACAGTATGAACATCGAAGACATCTATGATAAATTTGATATTGATAGTTTTTCAAGTCAAAGAAAAGTTGCGGATCTAATATTTTTTTATAGATCTATCAATGGACAAATTGATTGTCCTGAGATATTAGAATTATTTGAATTTATATGCTCAAAGCCAGGTTTGAAATCTGGTAGATTGTTAAACGTGGTTAAATCTACTAAAAACTATGTATTTCACGGACCAAAGAACAGAATAGCTAACCTTGTAAATGAACATTGCTCTGACATCGACTTCTTTGGATTTTCCATATCAAATTTCTTATCGAACATTAGAAATATACATGCTAACTGAATGAAAATGTTAATTTCAGTGCTCGATAACACACATATATGTATACTATAAACAATTTATATTGTATTTATATTATATTCATATTTGTATTTTTATAATAATGTTACTTATTTAAATGTATAAAGCCGATTGGCATAAATAAATAAATAAATAAATAATGAATAGGGTTGGGCACAATAATTAAAATTTAATATTTAAATAATGCGCCAAAATACTTTGTAAATAAGTATTTAAATACACATTCAAAATACATTAGGTTTTGATTACCTACTTCAAATACTCAAAATACAGTAAATATTTATTTATTTATTTATTTATTTAAACAAATTAACAGGTGATACCCTTTTTCATAAAAATACAAATACATAGAATAACAGGAAGATCTCGTACATGGAATGTAGTATAAAGAATACAAATAAAGTACATACAAACTTGCAAATTTAGAAAAAGAAAGAAAAGAATGAACCATGAAAAACATGAAAAAGATGCAAAGAAAGAAAATAAAAGTACTTACAAACTTACAATTATCAAATATAATCAATTAAAATGTCTATTCAAAAAACCTTGAAAGGAATTATTACTAGTTGTCAATGTGTCATAATCAGCGCCCAAGTTATTCGCCAAACAACAAATACGATTCATAGTCTCATTAGCGCAATAGTTACTCACATTTGTGTCAACTGAAAAGGAAGTTGTTCTAAAGATTTGCTTTGGGATCCTAAACGGTATGCAATAAAGAATGTCTGGGCAGTCTATTCTATCCAACAAAATATCACATAGAAAATGTAAATCCGCACGCTTTCTTCTACAATGAAGATTCTTTAATTTAGATTTTAATAGAATTACGTCATAGTCATGTTTGTCAGGAGCCATTGTCAGGCCAATTTTATGTGCAAAAACTCGTAGGAACTTATGTTGAACTTTTTAAATGGCAGATATACTTGATTTTGTATGTGGGTTCCAAACAGGGGATACATACTCAAGACAACAAGGGGATACATACACATACATACCAACATACTCAAGAATTGGCCTAACAAGTGCACGATAAAGAACCAAAAGGGTCATAGCAGATCGAAAGTGCATAGAGTTCCGTAAGATATATAATTAATTATATTAATTAAATGTATTAATTTTGTATTGTATCTTTTATATTGCAACAATATATTATAATTGCCTATTACAATTGTGTAATACAATGAAACTAGTAATTAATAGTCATACAAATTGCTGAAAAATAACTAACTGTAATATACATGAATGTATAAACCCCTTTCAAATATAAAATGATATAAAAATAGGTCTATAATTATCACCTTTCCCATCACCTTGTTGGATGTGATTGAACAAATTTAATTATTAAAAATAGGTCTAACACAAATGAACGAAATTTCCTTTTAAAATGGCTAATTGTTCAAACAAATCTCCAGGCAATAAGCCTTTAGCCAGCGAATAGATAAAACCCGCAAAATAACACAGTTGTTCCATTGGCATGGATGAACATAAACTAGTGTTAGAACCAACAAACACTTTTTTATTTCACTGAATAATTGTGCAGCATTTTTAATAATTTAGATTTATCATTTCAAAATGAAGGAATCAATAGCTGAAAGGAGTTTTAATTTTTGTTTCAATGAGGTACATTCACTAGCAGATTCAAACAAAAAAACTATCCTAATTATTTTCTTCACCTGTATTTAAAGTATTTTAAGTATTTATTTTTTTAAATACACTTATTTTATGTATTTAAATACATCTCCAAAAAATAAAAAGTATATAAAGTATAAAATAAATACATGTCCACAAAATAAAAAGTATAGTTTTTCAAATACAAAATGTACTTAAAATACATATTTCAAATACAAGTATATAAATACTGCCCAACCATAATAATGAATCCTAGAGAAAGGAAATTATTGATATAATGGAGAGATCCATGGAAAATAATAAAAAAGATATTGGAATCTAATTATTTAATTAGTTGTTTCAATTATGGTATGATTGCAAATAATGTTTATCATCACAATGTTATCAAACCATATCTTCAGAGAGAGAAGGCAGTTAATGATATTAAGTATTTTTCCCACATGCAGTAAAGGAAATACGAGAAGTAATTTTAAAATATACAAGAATCTTAATGAAAAACATAGAAAAAACTAATCTAGTATTCCATGATTTAGAACTAACAAAAAATGAACCCATTTCATGAAAGCTATACAGATTTTCTCCTCAACAAAAAGAGGTACTAAGAAACAAAATCAATCAAAAGTTTGAAGGTCATATAATAGAGGAAGGAACTTCAGAGAATCTATCACCCTTGTGAAGGTTGAAGGAAAATATCCATGTACATGAGTAGATTATCTGAAAACTTAATAATATGATTAAAGGTTTTAACCCATTTTGAATATTGATAAAAAAGGTAGCTGAAGCCAAGTACATAACGATTTTAGATTAGGTTAAGGGTTTATTGGCAGATCAAAATGAACCCAAAGGCAAGTAAACATGATACTTTTGTGACTCTTTTTGGGTCTTATAGACCTTTGTGTATGGCTTTTGGGTTGAGAAATGTGCAATTTGATTTTTGTTCACTGATTGCAAAGATATTCAAGAATATACCTTTATTTTGTACAACCTTTTGCTTGTACTTGGTTGTACTTATACAATATTGGAATAAATATTTGGGAGAAACTTTTGAAACACATTATGATTGTTCTGCACATAGGCATACACATTCTAAAACAAGAGGGGGCCAATTATAAAGCCCCTTTAGATATGTAGTATAAAGAACGCGTGTAATATGTAGTATGTGACGCCACAACAAAAAATAGCGATTATTTGGCAGCAAAATTTCTATTGTAGGTCCCTCATACTAAAAAGGTGGAAATTTCTAGTTCTTATATGTAACAAATTACGTCCTCTAATACATTGTATAGTCAGAATCCATTTTTAGTGAGTCTTTTATACTGAAAAATTGGTTTACAATAAAACATCTGTTCATCTACCTATCTGTTCGTGTTTATCAGTCAGTCTGTGAATGATGCTAATGGCTAAACCATAAGCAAGATTTTCAATCAAAATCAATATTCTCTGATTGATCTGGCTAAAGTCATGACACCTTGAATTTGAAACTTATATATTCATTTTTGGGGGTATTTTACATGAAGCTTTCAGGACATTTTCAATTTTTTCTCAAAAATGACTCTGAATTTTTTCTTTAAATTTATTATAAGAATAGAATGAAATTCACTTATGAATATGACATAGGTTTGATTTTCACTGTTAACTCTGAATTTTTGAAAATTGTTAAAGTTCAGTTACTAAACTGCACATTTAGCAAAAGTATGTTGCTAAATATAGTGAAATCTGTAAACTGAAATCCGTTGTTGGCGCTAGCTGGGTTTGTCGGAACCAACCTCATTGTTGGTCACTTTTGGTCATTGTGTGTGTACGTGTGTGTGCGTTTGTGCATGTGTGTGTGTGTGTAGGGCATACATATATATTGAATGCATTTTATATTTCAAATAAAATTCTTATGTGTAACCGGGAGTGGTAGCTCAGTGCATCAACTGATGTCACTGTAGCGCCTCTGACCAGGAGGTCCTAGGTTCGAGTCCTGACGGCAGCAAGATTTTTGACACTTGCTTTTCAGCTAGGCCAAATTCAGTTGCTGTCTGGAAGAGAATTCTAGCAGCTGGCTGCTCTGGTCAGTAGTTTTCCATGGTTTCTCCAATCAACACCAGGCGAATGCCGGAGCAGTACCCTACCAAACGGGCCACGGGCGCGATCTGTCCTTCCTCTTCCTTGTCCTATCCTCTCCCCTTACACACACACTTA
Organism: Teleogryllus occipitalis; assembly: GCA_011170035.1. NCBI lineage: Eukaryota > Metazoa > Arthropoda > Insecta > Orthoptera > Gryllidae > Teleogryllus > Teleogryllus occipitalis. The sequence continues at coordinate 13,353 of BLKR01015136.1, read as the reverse complement.
CACTAACATGCACTACACTACCACATATTCCGGGAGATCGGTCCGGAGCTTAGAGCTTGTCCCGGTTGGGGTGGTGCCCCGCTGGTGGGAGAGTCCTGGTTAGGGGGAAACCCCACTAGCTGATGGTAGGTCAGCGCCGGATCTCACCATCCAACAGGGGAAGATCGCCGCCATCTCACGAGAAAAAATATGCATTACTCTTACAGGACTAATGACCAAAGCAGTTGACGCGCCCGGAACACATGAAAAATCAATCAATCAATCAATCTTATGTGCAATAAAAACTAGTGTACCATTACTTTGGTAGAGGAAGAACTATCTTTCAGCAGCTCTGAATCCATGTTAAGATCTGTTTGATAACAGTTTGTGCTAGGAAAATGCTTGTGTAGAGTAATTTTTAACATTGTAATGAATCTTTATTTGACACATTTTCTATTTTTTCTTACAAATTTTGGCAAAACAAATACATATATGGCCTGTTTTATTAGAATAAATTCCATTTCCTAGTTATTAGCAACCTCCTTGATATACGTTACAAAATTTCTAAACAAAAATTTTATTTTACATTACTTTCCGTGCACAAAATAGTTGTTATATGTTTAAAACAGCATGAAAAGGTAAACATGAAGGAATCTTAAGAGTTTTATAACATTCATGACACTGAAATTGCGTAAACAGCATTTTTCAATTCCTTGTTTACTTCAATCACTTCTGTCAATTTATTTTTATTATCAATCTTTTCACAACTTCAAGAATGTATTGAAATATGGGGAGGTACAACACAAAAAAATATGGATAGATTAATGGTCCTACGAAAGAAATATATCAGAATCATGTTCAAACTGAATCCAAGACAGTCCTGTAAAGATTTCTTTATTAAATATGAATTACTGACTGTCGTAGCACTCTACTCTTACAAAGTAATACTACTATTGAGAAATAATCAGAATCAATGTTTTGTGAGGAATAAAGAGGCACATAACTATCATACTAGAGGACATATGGACTATCACAGGATATTCACTAGCAAGTCTTCAACTAATAAAGATCCTTTCTGCATTGCAGCTCAGCTTTTTAATAATCTACCAGTCACCATAAAATTAGCTAATGATAAATACTTCAAAACATTGCTTAAACACCATCTTAGTGTGTGTCCATATAAGATACCGAACTGTTTTAACTTTTCTGTAATTAAAAACCATGTACTGCTACAAGAGTGACCACTCTGTACCAGACATTCAGTCTCAGTGAGACAATGCACTATACTTAGTAATTTAGTAAATAATGTAACTACATGTCAGGATATTGTAATTTTATTAAACTATTACTGTAAGATAATGTGAACTACACTCATTGTAAATTTTTTCCACTGCATCATAATCTGCTAGATTCTTAATAAATGCATTGTTAATGTTTTTCTTAATTTAATAATGTGACTTTGTATAATTAAAATGTAAATTATTTTAATGTTTATTGCGAGCACTTGCATGCTTTATTAATCATGTAAATTATCAAGTAAACTATTTGAATTATTACTGTAAGTTATGTAATTGAATTCTAAATCCTATTATAACTTAATTTAATTGTTTATATTAATCAATTATATACATTTTTAACATATAATTTATCAAGATCATCTATTAGATGGGAAAAGGAGTAAATTCTAAGTTTACTTGCATCCCCATCACCCCATGACATACTGCTCCGCTCTGCCCAGCCTGCTCTGCCCAGCCCCATCTCACACGCCATTGTCAGTGCCATCACTATGTACTAGATATTGTACTGGTCCTCTCCTTTCCTTCCCCACCCCAATCCACCCTGCTCTGGACTGCTTCACCCCCTGTTCCCTCCAAGCCCACACCACTTCACCCTTCTGCCCTGCTCCACTTCACTTTCCTCTGCCTGCTCCACTTCTCTCACTCCACTCCACCCCCTCCCCTTTTGCATGGTTCAGCCAAACTCTGCTGTACAACACTTCACCTGCCCTGCGCTACTTTTCTCTGCTTCATCTCGGAAAACTTTGCCTTGCTACACCTGCTACGCCTCAGTTAACTCTGCACTGTCCTGTCCATTCAGTCTGTCCATCCCCATGGGAAGTAGTTTTTGACTTTGTTCAAATGACTCAAAGACTAAGTGCACTGTCAAAATTAATTTTCTAGGAGATTTTATGAAATTCCAAAAAATCCCGATCCATCCCAGGTTCTCAGAATATATCCACTCAGTTTTTGAAATTTAGTGGAAAACTAAAAAAGTATGCCCTTAAATTCTGCATTAAGAGACGGGAAAAGGGAGGAGGAGATGAAATTTCAAGACAAAAATATCAAATAGATTAATTCAAAGTTGCAATGTATCAGAATGAAAAATTTCATGAAAATCAGGTAATTGGTTGAAAAGTTTTTGTAGGACCTGCAGACATACGTTAAGTGTTGTGTATATAATATAAGCTGTAGAGGGGCAACAAAATTAATAAATTTAGTTTCTCCTGACCTTGTTATAAATTTGTGGCAATGTCTTCAAAGTAGATCATTTGGAAGGACCAAATTAGAAAACTATCAAACTGACATTTCACTTACTTGAAGGCTGTATAAACAATATCATTATTTTAATCAGATTATGTTAATATTCAAAACTAAATGTTCAACTCTATGCAATAACTCATTCTAAATCAGTGATTCTCAATCTTTTGTTTTGTTGTGGACCCTTTTTAAAAGAACTGATTACTCCATTGACCCTCTTTCCTTATTTTCTATAATAGACATCATACCAGTCGCGGCTCGTGGTTTTGTAAATGGGGAAGGCTGCAAATGCATTGCATTACATTGCACGCATTGTTTTTTCTTAACAAAATCTTTTCTGATACACGCATAACAGAGTAGCACTCCTACCGCATATTGGGAAAACTAGTTGAAGTTCAATGCTACTCGCTGAGCTGCACAGTAATGGTATCTGGTGAGCATGTCCTTCTTCTGACCCTACGCCCCACCCTTGAAGGCTGCTTGTCCACAGCCTTCGCCCGCCCGTTTAGCCTGTGCAGTGAATGCATGACGTCACGCCTCGTTGTTTTACACTGGCTTTATGGCGAAATGAAGTGGGAGCCTAACGCTTTTGTCTTCCCTTGTCACAGCTTCAAAAGCGTTACAGACGACGATTATCGAACAGATAAACAATAGTTTTGATATAGCAATAGATTATATAACAATAGATTGTTATATAATACAACTCAGAAATCCATTAATAATATATAAATACATTTATAAATAAATTTTTAAATTTCATTTTGGGAGAAATTTCTACAGGAGAGGCTCCGCCTTTCAGCCTTTAATGACGAGCCGCGCCTGCATCATACATACTCATAACACAAAGTATAGCACATAAATGTCTTAAAGAAAACTGAATTGTATACCAATATTTTAGTTTATATCTAGATTTTCAATAATAATCAGAGATTCTTTTGTTTCTGAGTAGCTGAGTTTCTAATCTTCATTGTTATGCAATGGTTACAGAATGTTGAGCCATGGGGCACAATTTGATGCAATCTTAGCCAATATCTGTCCATGGGGATCATTATTAAAGGCAATAAGAGTATTGTTATTCCCCTTATTTCGGGTGACCAGTGGTGCAATGGTTATCCCAAGTTACCTACACCCGTATCCTAAGGATGGTCAGTGGATATGAAAGTAGAGGAGAGACTTTGTAATTTATTTTTATTTGTTGTGTAACTTTATCAGAAAACAATTAATTATCAAATTCATTTATATTTTTTGTATTCATTGGGATCTTCCTTATACCTATTAATCACCAGTTCATATTCATCAATAAATCCGTATTCAACTTCTTGATCATCATTAATACTCATTAAAATTTCATCGATCCTAAGGGGGTTGATACCAGCTCCATTGGGAACCCCTGTTCTAAATGAATGTCAATATACAGGCTAAAATTATTGAATTAACATATATTAATGTCATACTGAAAACATTTACATCTTATAATATTTGGCCTACAGTAAGAATGATGTAATAGGGTCTACATTTGTTTCTGAATGAATTTTAGGAAATATTTCTCTCAGGATATTTGATTAGTGGACTTTTTTCTTGGAAATCCTGTATTAAGAAATTTTGATTTGTGAACAATATTGACCCTGGATCTTTTAAAATGAATTTACTTACCTGGAAGGTAGGTTTTCACCACGACCTTTGCAAGTTTCTTCCTGCTGTCAAAACTTTTAAACCAATCAATGGAGCTTGATGATTGAAGATACAAAAAAGTCTATTGAGCCTGTACAAAGTTTCTTAAAAATTAATATCTATTTACACTGTGTATTATGGCATAAAAAAGAACATTCAGATATTGAATGCCTTAATTGTGATAATACATAATTAATGAAAGTTATACAATGAATGCTAATTTTTGAGGAAAGAAGTGATTTCAAAAACCTAGTAAAGCCGTAAAGTAATTTTTAACTACTCTAATATGAATCCCAAACCTAAATACATGGATAAATAGCTTTAAGAGGAGTCAAATATTTAGATTCAAAGATAAGAAATTAGGGGAGGGAGAAAAGGATAAAAAAAATCACAATTTCCAGGAAGAAACTTTTTATTTGCTTTTGCCACAAGGCTTTTAAAGAAATAATACATTTGATACAGACAACTTAATTTTTCTGTTAAAAAAAAAACAACAAATAATGACTGCACTACTCCTGAAACAGCAATGTCACCAATAAAATTATTACATTTAACCTCTTTAAACAATATTTAAAATTTAGTTGCTACATGAAATAGGCTTGGTCAAATATGTTATATTCAGCACAATATTGCCTTGCAAATAATTTGTTCAGTAAAGTAACAGAACTAATAATTACATTTTGCAATACAAAGCATTGTGAACAAGAGCATTCATATACAAAATTATACTTTACATTGCTGTAACAACAATTATGGATAGAAGATAAGCGAAGTTTGGAAACTGAAGGATGCCATGTTTGCTGCATAATCCTGGCTATTTATAGAAATGTATAACAGTTATCTCTAAACTTTTCACAAAAGCTGGGCAAAACATTCTGAATCTGTGCCAGAAAAAGGTAAATACATATTGAGAAAAATGTGAAAAAGAGACAAGACTGTATACATAAAAATCAACGTCAAAGATGTTCCCAAAGTTATTGTTCATGGGTATTATAATTAGGAAAAAATATATGGATAATTCCTAAGAGAAAATTTCACTAGTATCAAATAAACCAAAAATATTCCATCAGATTTTTTCTGACAGTTTTACCATCCTTTGCCCAGCTCTATCCTCTCATACTTCAGAAAAGATACCCTGAAAGGGTGAAGCTTACATTAAGTAGTAAAGTGGTGAAATTTGAGTCTCGGGATGGCAAAAGCCATTTCAAAAATGTGCCGATTGTCCTAGCCAGGATAAGGTCCTTGAATTAGGGCATGAGTGGGGTATTTCAGGGACAATGATGTACTGCAAACAACTTGAGAGAAAGGAGGAATATTTTTTTTTAACAGGCTGACCTACATGTCTTTGATTACTACAGAGCAGGGCTTTGACTATCCCAACACACAAACTAGCATTTTCTACACACAACAGCAAAAATCAGATATCTGATATGGTTATATTTCATTACATCTCTGAAAACAGCAATGGTCTGTACAATAGAATACAGAAAGCAAAGCACAGTGATAGAAAAAAGTTCAAGAGCTTGGTGCATTCAAGACATAACATCAGAAGAGCAGAAATTAAAATCAACAATATTAGCTTCATAATAAGCTTCACATTGCATAATATCAAGTGTTATTGTTCCCAGGTGAAATAATTTTCTTTTGTATGGCTCTATGTTCTGTCAATCAAAATTGCTGCTGTGGAAATGTGTGTTGGTATGTACCCTGCTAAAGAGTAAAGAGAAATTTAGGGGACAGAGCCATAGTTAGGGACATAGTTAGAAAAGCCCCATGAGACATTTTCCCTTTCTAAAGAGTTCAAAAGAAAGGATGAATATGGAGTAGAGAAGAAAAAGAGCAAAAAAAAAAATTCTTACAGACTTGTTTGGTTGTCAGTCAGAACGATTTGTGTATACACATTATAACATTGTAAAATATATCTCCATAGGAAAAATGTTCTTATGTTTTAAGGCTCCTTGATTCAAATGTGTATATTTTCAACAAGTAATGTCTTTAGTTTGTGGAAAATGCGATCTAATTGTATAAATGGAATGTGGGAACCTGGACAATTTTCCTGCAGGAAAAGTAACTTCAACTCCTAACCCATTTTCTAGAATTCTTTGAGTAACCCACATCATTTACCAAGGTGCCCCATACTATATACAACTGCCCCTAGGGTACGACTTTTATAAAGTCATTGGTATTTGGAGATGTGAATTTCATTCTTCTCGTTACATGAGGCAGATGTACAGATATTTTCAATTTGCTCTATACAAATATGTAATAATTACTTTTAGCACCATACTGAGTTTGAATCTTAACATTTATTTTATTGAATCACTTTCAAGACTGCACCATTGTAGTAATGTGAAGTTTTCTGTTAATGTTTCAATATTTTCATTGCTGGTTTATAATGTAGTGCTGAACTCACATAAAAGTGACTAGACCTTCCTCAGGGGATTATGGACTATTTATTAGCATAGTCCTAGCTTTCTAAAAATATATAAGTAGTAACAATATACAGATATTATTATGAACAATAATCATAGTTCTATATGATTATAATAATTTGGTTTTGCTATTATACTTATGTAACTGTGTAATCTTATGAATATGAATCTTTTATTTATTTATTTAAACATGTTGGTAGTATTTTGATTATCATTAATATTATGTTAATTAATTATTGTATATTACAAATAACTGCAATATCTTAACAGTGACCTGTGACCATACAGTCTGGTGACATTCAGATAAGAGGAGCAACCAATCTCTTTTGCTTGAGTCAAGTTCATTTATTCATACTCAATACCTGTTGGTTTGATGACAAATGATGGACAACCTGTGACTGAAAGGAGCAATGAGACTGGTGGGATAGAGGAAAATGTAAAAGGATTGTTTGAGAGTTCATTAGAACATGATATTAGGATTAGAACTCAATACTTTAACCAACAGTTAATTACTGTGATGTTTCAGCCTCAGACACTAGTAATAAAGTAAATTTTAATTCTTAGTTCTTGGGAATTGGATATTTGAAAACTTATTTATGAGTAAAATGTTTACATCAGTTTTACAGCCTTTAGTATTTCTATTATCTTTATTTATCTTTGGTGTTCTTACATCCAATGCTGGTTATTGCTGGAAATCTAAAGATTTGTATTTCAGCCATTCATTTCATTACACTTCTTTTGTATTACTAGTATAGTACTTCTGCTGTACACAGGAGAGTATTTCTACTCTTATCAATAATAAACAATGTTAAATTATTTAGATAGAAATGTTTAAATGCTATCATTCAAATTCTATTACCATAAATATTGAATAAATTACACTTTATAAATTATATTATTACTGACCCAATAAGGCAGTGCTCTGCCAAATAAAAAAGAAATTATGAATCAATCTTCCCAAAAAAGAGTAATAGAAATGCAAATATTGGTTTTAAAATAGTTTTCTTATCTCTTGACAAATTTTGTCACATTCAATTACCACCAAAAAACATCACAGCAATTTTAGGTTACCTGATCCAACTGGGAACATAATACTGGAAATCTGGTTTTGAGCTGGATAGGAGAGTGCAAAGCAAGTGGATATTTTTTCTCAAGGAGAGCTCTATTGCAGTCAAAAAATAAATCTGAGACCAAGCAGCAGAAGCAAACATTGTTTCTCCAAACCAAACTCTTTATAATCATTACATTCTTAAGTGATTGCTTAATTAATGAGTATTTTGACTTTCAAGATTTTATTGCAAAATGTTAACAAATTCAAAAGTAAATAGTACCTTGAAGCATTGTATATTGGAATTTTTTTAACCTCTGAGTTAATGAAAGAAATAATTAATGTAGTGTTACATAGCAATGTTTTGTTTGAACAGTTGAAATTTGAAAAAAATAATAAATTTAAACAACAAAGATATTTGTATTTAAGTACAGACATGTGGATTACATTACAAAACTCAAAAAAGTATTTAACATTGTAATAAAACTTGAATATACTTGTCAAATTTCAATTGTTGTTTTTTATTGCTGTGCAACTAAATTTATAGTAATGTATTAATGTTTCATTGTTATGTACTTAAATTGATAAGAAAAGACTAGATTAATGAGCTTGCAAGAAATTCTGTTCATCAACAAGAAAAGTTGGTGTTGACGTAAATAATTTTAATTTTTTCTCATGTATTTCAAGTAGCTAATTATTACCTGCATCTTAAATTGCAAATAAATTCAAAAAGTTCTGTTCAATCGTAAAGAGATTTTCTTTTTTTTCTCCTAGCTGTACTATTTTCTTTAGAATCAGATTATATTATTTGAAAATTTTGTAGGAATGATTTGACAATTTTGAGTTTTTTCAATTCACAGTAATAAAAATCTCATTAATTAACAATATTTTTTGAGACTGTCAAAAAGACTGACTTGAAGCTCACTAATGCAAATAAATTCAGGAAGGAAGAGAACATGACATTGTTCGCTTCTGAGCTCAGATGAGTGGAATTTGAGACACAATTCAACTCAGCAGCAGCACTGGCAGAGCTTAGAACAATGAAGGAAATTGATTCTCATTCTGTGATAGAATGGCCCAAGGACGAAAAAAGGGAAAGAGAAAAGAAAACAAAACTTGTAACCAGTTTTGTTTGAAATTTGACTAAGCTTCTTTGAGATAAATGTTTAAAAATGTAATAATGCCATGAAAGAACTATGGGAAAGAAATTAGTCATTGAAAAAGGATGGTAAGACATTTCAATAGTTATCTTCCTTATTGTATTTCTAACGATTTTTCAATTTTATTTACCTCCTAAATGTTCTTTTTATTTTCATGGCATTAACAAAATGTTTTTAAGCATTTAAAACAGCAAAGCTCAGCTCAATTTTTTTGTTAGAAAATTGCTCGTTCTCTTTCTCTTTTTGTGTCCTTGATTGCCCTATCACAGAAAAAGTGCCAATTTAATTATTTTCTCTGTTTATTCCCGTTCATGTAACATCAAGCTATGAAGAGCCACAGAGTTGGGAGTGCCTCACAGAAAGGGGTTTGATAGTGACTGGGAGGGGAGAAGGGCATAGTAGGGTCCCCAGGCCACAGGCGGGCAGTGGGCGGGGGTTCAAGCTCATTGGCTTGCCGCTCCGTCAGGTGATCCTTCAGCATCCTTGGCCTCTGTTTCTTTACGCACTTTGTGGCCTCGGAAGGAAGCCTGGATCTTCGTGGCTGCTTTGTGCAGATCCGGATCTGATAGGTCAATGTCTAGCTCTTCCTCCTCAGCCTGTAACAGAAATGGGTTTGTCTGAGCCTGGACCAAAGTTACATGTTAAGGAGACAAAGGCATGATGAGAACTTGGGGCTCTGGAGTGATAATATTTAATAACATAAATATTTAATTCTTGTAGTCAAAAGGAAAATTAACTACAATCTTTGCAATTTGATGATTTCATATTCAAATATTTTTCTTATTTCTGAACTAAAATTTTTTTTTTTTTAAACTATTGGAGGTCTGCAGGAGAAAGTTTTTGCTTGGATGCAGATTTGCACAACCACTGGTTTGATTCCTTCCATTGATTCATTAAATCATTAACAAGTTATTTTGAATGAAAAGATACAGAAAATTATTTCTTTAATAGCATTTTCCTTCTTTGAGAAGCAATTCATTTAAAACTTCTCACTATTTATTCTCACCAGGTAGGTTTGCAAACCAAGTTGTCAGTCGAATTTTCATTTATTTTTCATATCATGTCATTTCACACATTTTTCATATCAAATCACACACTTATGAAACATCACTATTTTTTAGCAACTTGCAACTTTTTTATGAGGACTAGGGTGTGAGGATGTGTTGTGTGAACTGGTGTAAGTGAATTCATTTTCATTAAAGAGATGATGGCAAAGGAAAACTATTTAACCCTTCTAAGAAACAATTTACATATTTACATCAATTGACTGAAAATCTTGGGATTTGTGAGTTTATGCTTCCACAAGATGACTTCAATGTGAGTGCTGAATGGCATTTCTTTACTTCTCAATGTCTCATGGAAAGGAATCTTGTGACAGGTTGGGGGGAGAACTAAATGAGAACTAGAAGATTATCAATGAGAGCTAGCTTTCAACCCTGACAAGAATCTAATAATTGAGTAGGATGATGATATGTAGAACACTACTTTTATATTTTTAGCAACACTGAACATTACTTAGAAAGATAACAACAGTGTTATGGAAATAAAAAAAAATTTAAAAAAATGAAATAATTTTTTTAAAAAAAACTGTAGAAGGCGCAAAGAAAATAAAGTTTCATTTCTTTATGAGACAGTTAATAAACAATATTCTCTGTAAAGTGATGCAAAAGAAATATCAATTTAATTAACTCAATCACATACTCTTATGCGTTTAATTATTTTGTCTGTTTAATATTTCATTGAATGCATTTGAAACTTTTAAATTCTAATTTAATCAATGCTGAAGGTCATAAGTACATGTTCAGCTCATTGTATGATGCAAAGGGATATTTCTATTTATTGCTTTGTGAAAGTATAACAATGGTAATTGTCTACTGCTGAATAGCACATGCTTGCGGGTGATGCTCTTGCAGACACTGCAGCAGAACATCAAGTAGACATTTCTATTGAATTTAATTTCTCAGAATGCTCTCTGAGTTCCACTTTGAAACTTACCAGACCCATGTAGAATACTACTTTAGAGAATACATTGGTATATTTTTCAAATTTTGAAATTGGATTTATCAAGAAATTCAAAGTAAAAAAATAAAATAAGTAAAAAAGTACATTTTAAAAAAACTTAATGAATTCAATGCATACATGAAATGAAAGATTATCTTTTGTTATTTAATATCTCAAAATATTAAATTTCTGTCACAATTATTACACGACATTGGCATTGACAATTTTACAATATTGACATTGTTAATATTGTCTTGGAGGATAATTTTCATCAGTGAATAAAATATATTTTTCATAAAAATCTTTTGACCATGCATTGTTTGTTCAGTCCTCCGGTCTAATCAGTGATTGATCTGGGGGTGGGGGTTGGAATGTGGACTTCATTCTTCCCTCCAGAAAATAATTTTTATCAGTTTATTTACAACAATTACCACCTATTGATTGTATCACATCCAAAGAAGTATTCACATTATGAATTTACATTTTTAAAAATTTTAAGCAAACAATAAAAGAAAATGAGGGGTGGGGGACTATATTTAAATGAAAGTAAATATATTTTATTAGACTGTGGCATCTGCGTAGGTAGTCATTAAAAATGTCTAATATGGATAATAGATAAATTCCACAAGGAAATTAAAATTTACAGCAGTGAAATTGAGGTATTTTGTTTCATTAGAGAATGAAAATGTATAAAAGTTGTCAACCTTGATTACAATGATAAAAAGAAAGAAATATTTAAATCAGTTAACATTTTATTGTGTTCAAAGTTTATTTTAAATTATTTTAATTTTTTGAACAAGTCATTATTATCTAGAATATAAATTATCTAGTACCTAAATTTACCTGAATGTCACTTCAACTGAATGCTGGGTCAACTCACTACTTTTACTGCTTCTCCTGCTGAACCAAACATAAAAGTAAAAACATAAAATATAACAAACAAAAAAGGAAAAACATAAATAAGACAAAGAAAAGAAAACACTGTATAAACCAATGCATTCCAGAGATACTTTTATATTTTGCTCACTTGAACAACAAGTACTTAATACGGCAAATTTTCAATGGAGAAATGCGGGAGCCATTGTATATTTATATAAAATGCAGTCTTTTCAAAAACCTCTAGTTTCGTTTTGTATCATTCTCAAGTTCTTACTGAAGAAGCTAGAATCCAATGGTAAAATTGAAGGGGGGCCAAGGGGGACATCTCATCCCCTTAAAATTCAACATAGTTTTTGTAATTTTACTCAATTTATACAAAATAATTATGAAATATTGTTGGCATTCCATACCAAAGAAATCTAATTTTGATATTTAAATATTTTCTTGTCATGAATACTTCCTTAATTTCTTTTTATGTTTCTTAATTATAAATTTGGTTTTCTGATTTTTAAGAAGAATTAAAACCTATGAAATCCATTTATTTCCAAAAAAATCTCTTTTGTGAAGCAATAATCTCAAAATTGTGAATTATTTGGTGTGTGATATAGACGTTGGAAAAAGAAAATGTTTGACTGTTTGCATAGTAACAAAAAGAGTACAATGTTTGTCATCTACCTATGTATCTCGGGAAATGCACCAGTTCATACTCTTCAAAGAAACTTAAAATATAATATTACAAATAAAAAGCAACAACTGAGACCTGAAAGTGTATTGAGAGGTTATAAAATTGTGGAATTATGAGTGTCAAAAAACAAGTAATAGTGATACGATAAAGTACCTACTAAATTGGGAAATGAGTAAAAGGTGCTTAAATTTTTAAATTCTCAATTTATCACTTCACAAGTAAAGGAAACAAAAAAATATTTGAATACAATATCAAGAAAATAATAGAAAAGTCATGATTTAATAATGGCGATTAATTTTGGTTCATGTTTCCTTTCAAAAAATCTTTTTCCAGGTTTGTACACGTTTCGCGATGGTACAGGTACTAAGCCACGCCGCTAGATAGCACTGTATTCTGTGCTTTGACTCTTGCCATCGAGATGGAAAAGCTCAATACTTTCTCGTATACCTCGTAATTTTTGAAGGGCTTATTACTTTGTCGGGTACAGAGTAATATACACAGAAAAGAGAAAGTTACGTAAATTTGCGGAAAATCGATGTCAAGGAACGTAATGTAACGGAAATACACTTTTTTGAGATTTCTGATACCGAAAAAGTGACACCCAGAGACAATACCACCCAAACGTCTGTCTCTCCGACTGACCATCTGTCTATGTGTCCGACTCTCTGCCGTCCGTCTGTAAACAATACTAGCATCTAAACCATTTATAGAAGATTCCCCGATCGATCTAGCCCTAATCGAGGTCCTGTGAATTCAAACAACCTTTAAATTATGGGGGCACTTTACAAAAAAACCCCAGGACATTTTGAATATTACCTAAAAAAGAATAAATTGTTTCTTTAAATTGCTTGCAGAATAGAGTGAATTGCACTTATAAAGCTGGCAGAGGTCCACTTTTCTCTATTATTTCTAAATTTTCGTAAATTACAAAAGTTTCAAAATTTTTCAGAACTTTTTTTTT
>BLKR01015135.1:0-105415 GCA_011170035.1 Teleogryllus occipitalis | reverse complement strand
GCCTTTCTATCTTTTCTTTCTTTCGTTCTTTCTTTCTTTCTTTCTTTCTTTCTTTCTTCTTTTCTGGAGTGTCCTGGCGGGACCTGCTAACACTTAAAGTTCGATTTCGAGTTGGCGCATGCGTAGAGACAAACAAAGGCAGTGGATTGCTGCCCGCTAAAGCGTGCACAAACTCTCTAATTTGTCTTTCGCGACGAGATGAACTCTATATCCCCGTATGATACACTGTCATTCGTACTGAATTGACAACTCTCACGCGTTGAAGCAAACTCTCACGCGTTGAAGCAAACTCTCACGCGTTGAAGCAAACTCTCACGCGTTGAAGCAAACTCTCACGCGTTGAAACAAACTCTCACGCGTTGAAACAAACTCTCACGCGTTGAAACAAACTCTCACGCGTTGAAACAAACTCTCACGCGTTGAAACAAACTCTCACGCGTTGAAACAAACTCTCACGCGTTGAAACAAACTCTCACGCGTTGAAACAAACTCTCACGCGTTGAAACAAACTCTCACGCGTTGAAACAAACTCTAGAATGCTGCCTTCGCAACGGCACTTTGCAACAAGGTAACATTGTTCCGAGAAATTCGATTCATTGGAACATTACCACCTGTCATCAAACTTCACGACAGAGTGATGCAAGGTCAAATGCGACTCACGCGAACAGGCTCGTGATGAGTTCAGTGAAGACCAACAGTGTTAACGCGATTCAATTACTTGTATCTGGCAAGAGAACCCGAACGATAGCTCACATTAAAAGGAAAGATTCTGTCAGTATAACGTGCGTTTTCGATGCAAGGAATTTTCTTCACCGGCAGTCTCGAGTACCCTTTTGCGCTTACGAGAACGAGAGAGAAAACGTGGTATTTGACCACACTTATTCCTCTCCTTTTACCTACTTTTCTTTCTTAGTTTCTTTCTTTGTGCTTTTCTGTATAGGATCATTTTGGACTTAGGGTTTTTATGTTTGAGGGAGAGGGGCGGAGCGGCCGCAAGTTACACGTCAAGAAGATAGGAAATTTTTATTGCCTAGAGACTGATATCTTATCTCTAGTTTTAGTCAAAATATTTTAACTAAAACCTTCGGAGCTCCAAATGTTGAGATAATTAACAGTAATGTAGGTGACATAACAGCTACCAGTTTTTATCTATAGAGCTAAAACTGAATGATCTCTATATGAATTTGTTAATTTAATCAAGTATTTATTTTTACAGCTAAACTTATAAAGATTGAGTAACGAGGTCAACATTACTACGATTTCGAGATTGCAGCTACAAATTACAGGTTGCATAAACAATTCATCGGTCGATCAGTCCATCCGTAAAACGGTCTGTCAGTCTATCCGTCGCTCGCTCGGTCAGTCAGTCTATTCACCGGCAGGCAATCAGTCCGTCAGTCAGTCCGTCAGTCAGTCCGTCAATCCGTCAGTCAGTCCGTCAGTCAGTCCGTCAGTCAGTCCGTCAGTCAGTCCGTCAGTCAGTCCGTCAGTCAGTCAGTCCGTCCGTCAGTCCGTCAGTCAGTCAGTCCGTCAGTCAGTCCGTCAGTCAGTCCGTCAGTCAGTCTGTCAGTCAGTCCGTCCGTCAGTCCGTCCGTCAGTCCGTCCGTCAGTCCGTCCGTCAGTCCGTCCGTCAGTCCGTCCGTCAGTCCGTCCGTCAGTCCGTCCGTCAGTCCGTCAGTCCGTCCGTCAGTCCGTCCGTCAGTCAGTCCGTCAGTCAGTCCGTCCGTCACTCCGTCCGTCAGTCAGTCCGTCCGTCACTCCGTCCGTCAGTCAGTCCGTCCGTCACTCCGTCCGTCAGTCCGTCCGTCACTCCGTCCGTCACTCCGTCCGTCCGTCAGTCCGTCCGTCAGTTCGTCCGTCAGTCCGTCAGTCCGTCCGTCAGTCAGTCCGTCAGTCAGTCCGTCAGTCCGTCCGTCAGTCCGTCCGTCAGTCCGTCCGTCAGTCCGTCAGTCAGTCCGTCCGTCAGTCCGTCAGTCAGTCAGTCCGTCAGTCAGTCAGTCAGTCAGTCTGTCCCTCCGCCGGTGGGTCGGTCTGTCCCTCCGCCGGTGGGTCGGTCTGTCCCTCCGCCGGTGGGTCGGTCTGTCCCTCCGCCGGTGGGTCGGTCTGTCCCTCCGCCGGTGGGTCGGTCTGTCCCTCCGCCGGTGGGGTCGGACTGTCCGTCTGCCGGTGGGTCGGACTGTCCGTCTGCCAGTGGGTCGGACTGTCCGTCTGCCGGTGGGTCGGACTGTCCGTCTGCGGGTGTGTCTTTTCGTCTGTGGATGTGTGTGTGTCCGTCTGTCCGTCCGTCCGTCCGTCTGTCTGTCTGTCTGTCCGTCTGTCCGTCTGTCCGTCTGTCCGTCCGTCTGTCCGTCTGTCCGTCTGTCTGTCCGTCTGTCCGTCCGTCTGTCCGTCCGTCTGTCCGTCCGTCTGTCCGTCCGTCTGTCCGTCTGTCTGTCCGTCTGTCTGTCCGTCTGTCTGTCCGTCTGTCCGTCTGTCTGTCTGTCCGTCCGTCCGTCCGTCCGTCCGTCCGTCCGTCCGTCCGTCCGTCCGTCCGTCCGTCCGTGTTTCGGTCGGTCTGCCCGTCTGGGGTTGGGTCGGTCTGACTATCCGTCGGGCGGTCCGTCAAGTCACTCTGCACATTCGTCCGTCGGTCCCGCTGCCCCTCTGGATGTCCCTCTGCGTACCTCTAGCCGCCCGTCTGCGCACCTCTGGCTGTACCTCGGCGCGCCTCTTCGCCTCGAGATACAAAAATCAGCAAATACTTGTGTCCTTGTCTATCTAGTTTATTTTATCACATTTTAATATACTACTACCAAAAAATTAGGAGTATCCTTGATGGTATTACTTTGTCTCCTAATTTGTTATCTTGACTGTATTGGTATGTTGAGAAGATTGAATTCAGTACTGGAGTTATACAAGGCTGACAAGATAGTATTTGAAGATCCTTCTCTTTGTTTGTTATGGACTGCATTGCATTACTGGGATATTTTATACTCCAAATTATTCTTAATTTTTTATCATGTAAGGTTATCATGTCAAGCCCTTTCACGTTTGGGATCCCTTTTATTCAACATCTTCATAAATGACATGTAGTTTTTAATGATGTTGAGTAATTACTTTTTGCAGAGAACAAAAATCTTCTTGAAGCTCCATTCACACACTGACACATTCTTCAGAATGCACTAAATGCCTTGTGGTCAGGTGCACTTATAATAACCTTTATGTCAACACAAAAATTCAAATTGATAAGTTTTACTAGATCCCGATCATTTGTAGAATTCACCTATGCTCTGAATTCCATGGTTTATTAAAGGGTTATATCCATAAGAGTTACGCAAATCCATAAGAGTTACGCTTTTTCCTCCCTCCGAGGGCTCGGGTAGCGGTCACTTGCCCCAAAGTGAAAGTCTGTAGAAGCCGGTGGGGCACGGAAGGGCTGCCACCGCCATCATGGGACGCGTCGCTGGGGCCCTTGTGCAAGCCTGTCTTATGACATAGTTTCGTTGTTCTTTGACAAAAATAAATCAAATAAAATCAAGTGAAGTGGAAGACATTTTTAGTTTTCTGAGTCTTAATATCCATTAAAAATATTTGCATTTTTCCCCCATTGTTCAGTCATAATCAAACTAGCATGTCAATATAAAATTAATCATTATTATTATTATTATTATTATTATTATTATTATTATTATTATTATTATGTTGCAGAGCCTTTCTGAAGCAGATCGCAGTGCCTATGAGGTCAAAGTTCTTCAGAGCTCAATGGAAGAAATACGTTCACAGTTGAGCCCTAAAAACCAGTACAATTTCCAAAATTCTGTGGAGATTCATATGCAACATATCCAAATGGGACTTTGTCACAGTGGATCGTTTAATCCACTTATGGCACAACGAGTGTAAGGATAATATGTGAATTTTTATTGTAGTACAAAAAATTCCAAACTGGAATCCTTTCTTTGGATGATACTCATCTGATAGGTTATCTAAAATCTTATGAAAACTGATTTTGTAGTAGTGTTGTAACATACAAAACATACTGAGTATCTATTATTTTTTTAAACTTTCAGCACTATTTAGCTCCGATAGTAATCTTAATTACATACAATCCTCAGGTTTTATTTATATTGTTCTACATTATTATACAGTATGTAAATTAATCCATTTAAGGTTTCCAATCATTGGATATGTGCCTACATGATCTTCCTGCGATAAGGAAATATTTTGACTATTGCTAGATGCAGTAAGTTTGATTGATTTCAATTATATTTCTTTGGTGAGTTAGGTGTTAAAACAATTATTATTACTGTGACAATTCGATAAGATAACGGCCACTTAGTTTTTAGTTTGTTTTGTATATTCTTGAATTAATTTGTATACTATTCTTCATTTATTGTTGTTTTTTTTTGTATTCATAATTGATATAATCAAGTCTGTATATTTGACAATTGTGTTCTAATTACAATTAAAATATTTCTGAATTGACAAATGAATCATGTTGAAATTATGGACTTTGAAAATGAGATAATTAATGTATATAAATATTCTTCTTTCTCTTTTTAAAATGTTTTAAAGTGTAATCATAGTTACATTATTCTGATTGCAATTTTCTAAAAATTATTCTGGAATCTTCCATTTCAACATGATACTTTTATGTATGAAATAAAACTGGCAAGAATATACATGTGGGAGGCTTCCAGTTGGTGCAGATCATCATGTATGTGAAAAGAAAATTCCTTTTCACTATACAAGGTTTACCAACAAACCAAACACATCTTCTTGATAGAATTCAGATGTAACAACAGAGAAGGCAATTAGGTCTCTCGGCTTGTTTACACTTATAATTCATTTTATGTACTTTGATTAATAAATGTTAAAATTTGTTAAACCCAGTTGCATTCCTGTTATGTATTTTCTTGTCAGTTCCAAATAGTTATGTAATAATTTACAAAAAAGATAAAATCTTCAATTATTTATATAAAGTTGTAGAATATATTTTGAATTTTAATATACCATTAATTATGAGAAATTACTGTAAATTACTTTGTGAAATGGATATGTAGACATGAATATTAATCTTTTTTTTATTTTATTTTTAAGTGACGTGTATTCCTATTTTTATTAAATAAATGTGTTATTACATTTATTTGAACAGAAAATATTCATATTAAATTTTAGTTTTTAGTTATGTGTTGTGCCAAGTGAAATTTAATTATTGTGTAAATAGAACATTGACTCAAACTTCATATTAATTGCATCCTTTTGTGGAATTGTTTCAGTTTCTTAGAAAAAATTAGTTTGTCTACTCTTAAATTTCAGTTATCTTTCCTCCTAAACACTGTTCTCTGTTAATCCCTTGTTATGTGATCTTAAATTAATGTCTATGTTCTGATAATTTCTTGCATATTAGATTATGTATTGTTAAGGTGGAAATTAGTTTGAAGTGTGGTTCCCTTTTATTGACAGTGTATAATTTCTATTTTTACAATTTGACTTGTTAACATGGACAAGAACGAATAACTATACAACAAGAGAAAATGTTGTTTAATAAAATTGACATCAGAGTGAACCTCTGGTAAAATTCTCAGAATTTTTTTTTTATCTCCAAGGCTGAAAGCCTTATTATTTTTTTCCTTCTCAATGCTACAATGGTCTCTTTGAGCATCATAATATTGTTTGTTTGTTTCTAGGAAGCATTATTTGATTTGTATTGCAATACATTTCATTACTTTTGTTTTAGGAAATAAATCTAGAGATGAGAGAACATCTGGTAACAATGTATCTACATAAATTGCAACCCTTCTAAGTTTAAAAGTCATGCATTCTTATATTTTAGTGCCAAAGGTGGCAACACTACATTCTACTGGAGCTTTATAAAACTCTAAATAACAATTCTTTGTTGTTGCAAACATTTTTTATTCAATTTTATTTCATTACCTTCATTAAATGAAATTCACATGAGAGAACTTGTAATAATTTTTCTGTTATTAATTGTTACATTTTAATATAAATACTTATTTAGAATTCACACTTGGAGTATTTATTTCCATGTATTGATAAACAGCCAGCTGGGAACATATATCTTAAGTCTTGCAGATGAATAAATATGTACTTTATTAATGATCTTGTTTATGAAAGGAGGAAATTGGTAATTCACCCTTTGTTGACTTATTACATCATATTTTTATGTGAGTTCACCATTGTGATGCTGGCTATATTTGTCAGAATACTGAGAAAAAGGCAGGGACCAGAAATGCCTTTTGATTTGAGTGTCAATCACAATTATGTGGAGTATTCTTTTATTAATGTGAATGTTATCTACATTAGAAGTAATGTTCTTAAATATATCAATACTGTTTTTTAATATGCTAATGAACAATTTTGATAAAACTTATCAAATAGCCATTAATAAATTGTAAATGCAATAAATGGAAGAAAATTACCAATTACTTATTCAAATGTTTAAGAGCAATAGATGTGTAATATAGTGTTTTATCAGCCTTATAAGGAATAATGCTGTTCTATTGTAGAATGTGACATTCCTCCAATTCTTGAATATTTTTTAAAAGTTCAAAATGTGGCTTGAGGTTCTATACGTAATTTTACAGTGAAATAAAATTATACATCAATGTTTTAGGGCATATACGTATGTAAGTATATATACAGGATGTCCGGGAAGGAAACAACGAAACTTCGAAAATAGTTCTTAAGTGAATTTTAAGCATGCTTTGACTAATTAACTCCTTTGATATTTCGAATGGCTGAGCTTCAATAAGCACTCAAAAGTTGGTTTGAAAAAATACTTTCTATGCAAAAACTTGCATTTCAGAAACATATTCTAAATGTTCCAGAATCATGTAAATTGTTGTTGTTGTTGGGTTTTTATTTATTTATTTATTATATGTTTATTCACAAAGAAAAATTAATACAGAAATGAATTAAAATGAATTGTGTAAATTGGTGCTTTTTCATTTGTGTACAAATGTATTAATTTCTTCTGTAAATACAGCAAACCCTTCTTAGCATGAACTAGCTTAACACAAATTTCACCGTAACACTAACAGAACTTAGGTCCCGGCAAGGGATTATGGTAATATGGACATTTTTAATACTCAGATAACACACATTATTATAACACGAACTCCAATTATTTCGGTCCCTTGGAATTTGTGTTAATGAGGGCTACTGTAATAAATTTCTGGAGTATTTATATGTTTATGAAATGCAAATGTTTCCATAGAAAGTATTTTTGCAGTGTTTATTTTCAAGGTTCCTTGTTTTCTCCTTGGACATCTTGTGGCTATATTTATACACACACACACGTATACTTACAGGGTTTTTATTTAATCTTGCAACATGTCTGGGAGCACCTGCTCTTGGGGCAATTTGGGAACCATGGGAATAGTTTTGGCATCAATTTCTCTTTTAGCGACATCCCTTTCATTTTTAGTTACAAGAAGGAGAAAAGATTTAATCTGCCCTTGTCCTTGGGCAGATTCTAGGAAATAGGAAACACCAAATTGTCATTTTAAGGAATCGTTATATTTTTATTTATTAATTTTCTACTTTAATATTTGTTTTAATTTAATCAAGGTTTCCTAATACATTTTATTTCCAGGTTTCAAGCCTTCGTGCAATAGATGCATAAGAATTTAGTACATATTAATAATAATAAAAATTATGGAGGTGTTGATGTTTCCCTAGATATCTTTCTGAGCCAACTTTCAAATAATATTATTATTATTATTATTATTATTATGACCCTCCATGTCTTCAATATCCCAGTTTTGTTTCTAGAGTCTATTGAACAGAATCACAGAAACAGACATTTTGTTTGCCTGCTTGTGACCCTGCCCAGCCCACCCTCACTCAGCTCACTGCTCCCTTCCTTGCCCTGCCTTATTCAACCTAAAAGGATTCCAGACAGTGAACCACGTACTTAAATCTCAAATAGGAGAAACACAGCAACAGAAATGTTGCTGCAGATTATGACCTGACTCTCACCTTCTGTCATTCCAACATACCAGCCATAGCTGTTTGACTGGTGGATTCATTTTGCCAAATCATCAGAACAGGCTCCCAGACATGGGTTGTGATATAACATAAAGATCATATATTATACATGTATGTCAATAAAACAGCTGTAAAATTAATCAGTTTATTGTCAAAGTACAGTGCAACCTCAATAATCTGAGTCCAGTCTGTCATTGATCAGAAATCTGAAATTAAAAATTACCCCACCAATATGAACATTTTCACATTTGTTGTATTTGTAGAAACACTAGCAGGAGTTGTGTTTCGTTTTGTATTCCTTGAGTGTGCTTGTGTCAGGTTCATTTCATTTCATGGTTTTTGTGAGGAAAATTCATGTCTTCCTATTTTCATCTGAAATCTTGTGAAGATTTGTGCATTGGTCTTGCATATAATAGAATGTAGGAATCTTTCAGTACCTTCTTTTATTATAATGCTATGAAACATTTTTTTGGAATGAATGTTTCAAAACAATGAAGGAAAATAATTCAGAGCTGGTAATGATAGCCAGGATAAATGAGTTAGAAACACAGAAAATGATTTTTTCACAGGTAATAGAAAATTTATTTAATTGAATACATTAATTGATTCTATAATTGTATTTAATGTACATTAAAGATGGATACATTATGAACCCTGTTCCAGAGCAATAGAGAGGCAAGTACTCTGCAATTTTAATTTTTTTCATGCTTTCATCTATAAACAAAATGGATGACCATTGCACTTTATTTCATACTATGTTACAAATCTTGAGAAGTGAAGAGTGATTTTCATAGTATTTCACACGATTGTATGATAAGGAGGAGAGGCCATCACTAATCTTATTATGCAGATCTCCAATGCTTGATGAAATCTCAGTAATATATTTTTTTTAGATTATTGAGATTACACTGTATTAATTTTGTTTAGTAAATAATTATATTTACCTATGCAATATTGTTGATAACTCTCTAATTTTATTTAATGGTTTTAGCATCTTTTTAATTTAAATGGTACTTGTTTTAGAAAGCTGTGACTATATTTTCGTACATTTATAATTTTCTATATTTGTGACATGCAATTTGAAAATTATTGTACATGGCAGATTCTTCAGGTGAAAATTAATGAAGTTTTTAAGAAATTGTTATTTTGTGACCTGGAAGCTGCCTTGGATAATTGTTTCCAAAATATAAAATGCATTCTTGTGCTCTATTCATTTGAGTCTGTATGTGTTTCTGAAATACTTGGCATTCCTTTTCCACTGCAGTTTCTATATCTATTGCCAATCTTCTATTCAAAGCTCAACTACATTTCTTTCCTGTTTTTGTCTTTATATTTTTTTGTTCTTCAATTTTGGGAACTGAGGAAGGGAGCCTGGATGCATCCTATTTTGCTTTTGTTTTATTGATATTGTTCTCATGTGACAGTAAAGAAAGATTTGAGTAAAGAACGTTTGTGGTCATTCATTGAAAAATGCTCGTAAAATTATATTGGCATGAATTTGACAATACTTTTGAAAATGAATTATACCTATGAGAAAGTGAGAATTTGCATCAGTATAGATATGGGAGAATGAAAGTATATTTTTTGCTATTAAATTCACAAGTGTGGTCATAGAAGAGGTTAACTAAGTTGCAAAGAAATCATTTAAAAACAAATCCATTTACAGAAGGTGCTACATTTTATTTTGATATTTCCTCTGCAATCATCAGTTATAATAAAGTTAATAAAATAAAATAGTGAAATGTAAACAAATCACATTGTGTTTCTGAATAGCTAAACAAACATATTTAGTCATTTTGTGAAATTGATTCAGTGATTTTCAACATTAAATAAGTTTGTAAAGACTTCTGAAAACTATTCCTCCAGATCCTTTTATTTTTGTACATTGATTTCAAAGAGAGAATGTAATTTCCAAATGTATCCATTGCTCCCACTAAAGTCTAGTTCACCAGCGTAGCTCTCCCCCACTTTTTCAGTTCACAAAGATATTTCGAGCAAATCATAATACCTATTACTCGTAATGGGTAGACAAAATAATTCATTTTTTAAGGACTCACTTTGATTAATTTTCGTCAGAAATTATGATTTCATAATGGTTGATGTAATTTGTTCTGCTTCATTGAAATGTTTTAAAAATGCACTAAAAGCAAAGAAAAATTAAAGAAAAAAAATGATTAAAACCAGTTCAGATGCACAACTCGAGCTGTTGGATATGTTAGTACTGTAATCGAGGCTAATTCCTTTCGTTCAAGTGAGCTCAGCTTGCAAACTTTTGGTTCGGACTGTTCATTACCAGGAAATATCTGTCTAGTTATCGCGGAATCGGCCGAACCGCGTCAATGGCGTTGATAGGCATCACAGGAACCTTAGATTACATGCAACGGCTGACATGACAATTTCTGTGTGAAGAAGTTGAATAGTTTACTCAGGAATTCCTCATGTACATCCGCCCCCTATTAATGACCATAGTTGTGCCCAACTTCAAACAAGGGGCATGCCCTACATAAGGGCAAGGGCCCTACATGTCTGGATTCACTAATACATTAAACCTTTTTTTTATTTACATATAACATTTTAATTGTAGCAAAATTTATATTACTAAATTAATGTGTGCCGTAATTGAAAGCAAACTATGCAGTCTCAACATTTCATTCCTTAAGGCGAAATGATTGCGAATGATGCATTTCGCCCTGAGGAAGGGCATGGCGTGATGGTGAAAACGTTAGCATCTGTATCTCAAGGCGGCGTCTCCTAGAGACTGCCAATTTGTTGTCTGTGGTTTCGTTAGATTCCCAGGAATTATACTTTCTTTAATGTAGCATCTTTGGGTAATACTTCCAAGTTGGAATTCGGCAAGACTTTTTGCGTCTTTCTTTGTCGCATGATCGTGACCATATCAAGCAGGGTTGCAGATCAAGCGACTCTAGCGGCAGGACTGTGAATAACACAAAAAGTCGTGCCGAATTCTATTTTGGAGATACTACCACAGATGTCACGTTAGAAAAAACAAAGTATAGGGGAAATCTAAAAACAATGAGTTTCAATTTAATCAATGCGTATGACAAAAACCCAAATGAAACAATGAGTTTCAATTTAATCAATGCTGTTGAATATCGATTTCCAGATTTCAACGGAAATACACGTTTTGGGGTCCCTTGATACCGATAAAGTGTTTTTTAAGATGTCTGTCCGTCTAAACACCACTAGCGCCTAAGCCATACGTAGGATTTTTTCCAAAATGGATGTTCTCCGGTCGATCTGGCTCGAATCGAGGCACTGCAATTTTGAAAATCATTCTTCAAAATTTGGGGGTACTTTACATGAAGTTCCCCTCACATTTTCAAAATATTCTCAAAACCGGCTCCAATTCTATTTCTTTAAATTTATTGTAAGAATAGAATAAAACACACTTATAAAGGGGGCATATGTCCGATTTTCAAGATTAACTCTGAATTTTCGAAAATTGCAAAAGGTTGAAATTTTTCGACGTGTTCCTATAGCTACAAAATTGAAGATAGAGATTTTTCCTTAAAATGAAATTTGTTGTCCATAATGAATTCTTTCATTAAGGTCACGTAGATTTTTTGAAACTTTCAGTAGTTTTCACGCAATATTGCGTGCAACATTGCAATTTTAAAAAAGTATAAAACAAGATTTTCTCGAAAAGGGCTCAAATGTTTTTATAAACGTCTGGTAGGGATAGTTCTAAATGCACTCTGAAAGATGACATAAGCGCCACATAGCTCTATTCTTTTGTTTTTCAAAAATTACAAAAATGTAATTATTTTGACTTGTCTCTCACGTCGTTAATATTTACATTCGCGGCAATTTGTTCCCATTCTTGTATTTATGAATAAAAGTGCTTTAAAAATGTTATGTAAAGTTTCTCGAACACTCAACAGTTTTCTGTGAAAAAGAGCTCAAAATTCCGTATTTTCAGAAACGTTTAAACGCCATTTTCTCAAAAACTGCTCCAAATTTTTTCTTCACTTTTCCAACTAATTACATTGTTAAAAATGACAAAATTCATTTTGAGGTATTCTTTTGTTGTTTTTTCAAAAATTACACAACTGTAATTTTTTTTAAAAATATCTCTCACGCCGTTAATATTCACATTTTTTATAAACACCTTTGTGTTTGTTTGTCAAAACTGGTCTGGAAAAACCAACCATCAACTTTTCTTTGATATATCTTAAATCTAATGTGATATCAGCTAAATTCAGTCCGATGACATCCTTTAGTTAGTCCGGTTGTTTAACTTAGCACTATCACTTGTACAATGTTCTGCTATGATGACAACACTACACAAGTTCAAATGGTTTGGTCCTCTTCAATCTTCGGAACAGGGTTTGGTTTTCCGGCAGTTGAAGAATTTCTGCATTTTCATGTAGGCGAAGCCTTTCTTCATGTTTCTTGGCAAACCTTTTAATTTCTTCTTTAATTGTTGGTATTCCCAGATCCCTGTGGATACCTGTGGCATTTCTTACATACCATGGCGCATTCACCATTTCTCGCGGAACTTTGTTTTGGTAAGTTTGTATTATTTTGATATTGCTAGTTGATATTGTTACTTTCGCACATCCCCATAGTTGAATTCCATATAGCCACACGGGTTTAAGTATCTGATTATATATTAGTGCTTTACTATATAACGATAAGCTGAAATATCTTCCTATTAGCCATTTATATTGACGAAATTTTATATTGAGATCTTCCTTTTTTTCTTGACATGTTCTTTCCATTTCAGTTTAGTGTCCAATGTCATGCTCAAGTATTTAGCTTTATTTTCATAAGGAACTATCTTTCCGTTTATATTTAGTGGTGGTGGATTGTTTGGTTATCTATTCGTAAAATTGACGTGAACTGATTTTTTTTCATTTATCTTTACTTTCCATTGTTTGGTCCAGTTATAAACAGTGTTACTAGCTTCTTGTAGCCGTCAAGTAGAGCTAATCTCGCCTCGTGCTGTTGTTATCAAGGTTGTGTCGTCAGCAAAAGTGGCTAATTTTCCTTGTTCTGAGATGGGTATATCACTGGTGTATAATAAGTACAATACAGGCCCAAGAACACTACCCTGTGGCACACCTGCTAGGATATCCTTTAGATCAGAGTATGCATCTTCTTGTTTTGTTCTGAACATTCTCTCAGATATACATGATGTGAGAAGTTCAGCATATTGTTTGGGTAGCATTTTATTTAATTTATGCAGTAATCCTTCATGCCAGACTTAGTCGAAGGCTTGCGCAGAATCCAAGAATAATACAGAACAGACTTATTTCCCCTCTAAGGCCCTCTCAATTACATTGTAATTCGGTGCTCTTGGTCTATTGTCGAGTGTCTTTGTCTAAACCCAAACTGATGGTCAGGGATCAAATTAGCATTTTGTATAATTGGTGTTAATCTTTTAAGGAGGAGTTTTTCACATAATTTTGAAATTACTGGTAAAAGCGAAATCAGTCTATATGATTCTACTTTGTAGGATGGTTTGCCCGGCTTGGGTATCACAATAATTTCAGCCACTTTCCAGCTTGTAGGAAAATATCTGTCTAAAAGTTTCATTATATAGACATGTCAGCATGGCTATCTCCTTTTGTGGCAACTACTTCAATATTTGTCCGGTGATCAAATCAAATCCTGGGGCCTTCTTAGAACTTAGGTTAGTCTTAATCTTATCTGCCACTTCTTTTAGAGTAACCGGAGTTATTGTTCCTGCTTTAGTATTATTTACTTCGAGAGTGTTATTATTGCTCTGCATATCTTTTGCCGAAAAGACTTCACTAGATGTTCTTCAAATAGATCTGCTTTTTGTTTATTATTTCTTACCCACTTTCCTTGGTCTTTTCTTATTAGAGGGACAGACGTGATTGGCCTTTTGATTCGTTTAGAGGTTTTCCACAGTGAGTAATCAGTATCTTCATCAGCTGTTACATTTGTAAGGTATGCTTTGATACTTTCGTCTTTTAACTTACGAATTTCTCTTTTCAGTGTTTGTGCCTTATTGTTGAGGACAGTCTTATCCGCTGGGTGTCGTGTCTGCTGCCACTTTCGTCTCGCTGACCTTTTTCCTCTTACTAGGTTTCTCATTTCAACTGGATAATTAAATCCTTTTGTGGTGCATTTTATTCTCTGGTGTTGATAAATGTAGTTGTTTGCAAAAGTCTAGTAAATTTTTCTACTTCTATGTCTAATTGTTCAGTTGTTTTTAGATTGACATTCAAATTGATTTCGTGTTGTAAATCAATTTTGAAACTTTCCCAGTCTGTAGTTTTATTTACAAGAGTTGGTCTCGCTTCTTTTTTAATTATTCTTTTACTCAGCGTTAAGATAACAGCCGAATGGTCAGAATTTAAATCAAAACTTTCGTCTATATCTATAAAATTTGGTGAAATTTTCCTCGAGATGAAGTCCAGTAAGTCTAGTATTTTGCCTGTCACTAGGTCAGTAGGTTGGCTTCCCTGTTGAGTGCGTATTGCATCTTGTTTCTCTGATGGTTTTCTTAACTCACATTCTTTAGTAGTGATCAGCCTTGCTCCCTAATCAATGTGTTTAGCATTAGTCACCACCTATTATAAATCTTTCACCCATGTGTTGCAAAATTCCTTTGTAATATTCAAGTTTCAGGTTGTGTCTTGGTGGGCAGTATATTGCACCAATTTTAAGATCTTGTTTGGTAGATTTTATCATTACTGTGGTAAGTTGCACCTTTTTACACTGTGTTGGGTTCTCTTCATAATGATTTATACAATCTTCGATGATAATTGCGGTCCCTCCCTTCGCATCATTATCTGAATGGATAGTATGATAAATATTGAATCCTTTTAATTTTATGTAAGATTCTTTTGTAAAGTGAGTTTCTGATATCAAGCACACGTCTATACGTTGTGTATTTAGAAAAATTTCTAGTTCATATTTTTTATTCTGTATGCCATTAGCATTCCATGTCGCTATTTTCAGATCTTTTTTATCCGTTATTTTCATCTTTCCTTATTACTATGGCTTCTAAACGATCTAATCTCTCACCAAAATGGCTCATCATCCGCATCATCTGTTGTAACATCTGTTGTACTGGTGTGTTTGGTGTATCTGGTGTACTCGGTTTAGGTTGTAGTGGGTTGTTTTGTTTCATTCCATTCCCTTGAACTGCAATATTATAAGGGATTTCTTCGGTTGTCCTTTTGGATGTAAAATATTTTGTTCTGGGCATCTCTTGGTTCTATTTTTGTTGGTTTCTTCTTTTCTGCAGTTGTTTGGCAATTACGCAGCCTCTGTAATTTGCTGGGTGGCTTCCAGCGCAGTTAGCACATTTCGCTGGTGTGTTTTTTGATTTTGTGCAAGCAGATGTCAGAAGATTTCCCGCGCACTTGACGCATACTGGATTTCTCTGACACAATTTTTGTGTATGGCTGTAGCATTGACATTTTTTACATTGGGGGATTAGTTTCCCAGTCTTGTACATTTCTGTTCTGATTTTCATATTAACACAGTATTTTATGGATTTTCTTTACGTCTTCTGCCTTGTCAAAGGTTAACATAAATAATGGGAGTTTAATGTATTTATATTGGTTATTCTCTTTTATTCTTTTTAATTTATTTTCTATCGATATAATTTTTAACCCTTTTTCTTGTAGTTCCGCTTTAATTTCTGTCGTGTCACAAGTTGGGTGCAGGTTTCTGACCATGATTCTTATAGGCCTCTCTAGTTTATTTGCATAAGTATGCCATTGTTGTTTAGCTTCATTAATTATTTTTGTCAGTTCGCGATATTCTGATCCATCACTGACATTTATTTTAATTTGGTTATTATTCATAAAAGTAGCATTATAATGTAATTTTTTACTTTCAAGCTTATTTTTAATCTCCTGGTAGTTAGTAAGACTGCTGATTACTACTGGAGGTGGCCTTTTCTCTTTTAAGGTTTTTGGTTTTTATTCTATACCGAGTTTACTTGGGCTCTGCTCTGGTGATGATATGGCCTTTCTTTTCTTAGCCTCTCTTTTGTTATAGTTCTTGGGTTGTTTTCTGCTGAACCGAGCTGTTTTCTGTTTACAATTTCCTCCTCTTCCTCCCAGGTGGTTGGGTTGTAGGAATACTTTGTCTTGGCTTGAAGACTTTCTATTTGATTGCGTAAGTAGTTTATCACCGCTTCTGATTTCTTTAGTTCTTCGTGGAGAATTTGTAAGCCTTTCTCATCTTGAATTGTTTCTTGTTCTATCTCATCTTCGCGATTATTTCCTGCACCTGTTGTTTGTGCAACTGTATTTAAGCAAGTTTCTTCTAATTTAAAGATTTCCCTCGTTGTGTTCTGAGTTAAAGATCCTGTTTTGGTGCTTTTTAGTACACTTTTGTGTATTTTTCAGTTTTGTTTTCATCATCCATATCGGTCCCACGAGTAGCTAGGGATTAACTGTCAACCTATTCAGAGCCTCGCATGAATAGGAAGGGCTTATTTCTATGGGAGGTCGCCTGATATCCCATAGGCTCCGTTCAAGGCGCGGAAACCCCCTGCGCCACTTCTAGCCCTCAGCACGGGTCGCTTTACACCTTGGCTTGGGGATGAGTGAAGAAGAAAGAAAAGAAAAACAACAAAACATTTGAGAGTAGAGGAGTAAGATGGAGAAAAGAATGCAAGAAGAAAGAAGAAGGGAAAACGAATGACTACCTAGCCCTCGAAACCTAATAGCGTCGGAGTTGGAAAACACAAGGGGTCAAGGCAGACCTACTAGAAAGATGAAAGAATTGTATCACAAAGTAAGTAGAGTCATGACGCACTAAAAAGGGATCCACCTATCAGTAAGTACCACAGGTGGGAAGATGGGGAGGATATCGGATATGCATATGAGAGGATTTGGAATATGTTTGTGGAAAGGGACAAATGGGTCGTTGTGAGGCAGCCCTTCGTCTGGCTCCTCCATCGAGACCTATACAGCATGGGTGGCCCAACCGGCAGCACAGCTAGTCAGTTCGCCAATCGAGTAGCAGTCAAGTAGCCTGTAATGCCCTCGACTTCATTGGAGCACGCATACATCTTCGCACCGGGAGCGGTAGCTCAGTACATCAACTGATGTCACTGCAGGGCCTTTTACCGGGAGGTCCTGGGTTCGAGTCCTGACGGTGGCAGGATTTTCGACTCTAGCTTTTCAGCTAGATCGAATTCAGTCGCTGTCTGGAGGAGAATTCTAGCGGCCGGCTGCTCTGGTCGGTAGTTTTCCGTGGATTCTCCGATCAACACCAAGCGAATGCCGGAGCTGTACCCTACCAAACGGGCCACGGACCGCGCGCGATCTGTCCTTCCTCTTCCTTGTCCTATCCTCTCCCCTTACACACGCACTTACACTAGCATGCATTACACTACCAAACATTCCGGGAGACCGGTCGGGAGCTTAGAGCTTGTCCCGGCTGGGGGCGGTGCCCCGCAGGTGGGAGAGTCCTGGTTAGGGGGAAACCCCACTAGCCGACGGTAGGTCCGCGCCGGATCTCGCCATCCGGCGGGGGATGATCACCGCCATCTCCCGAGAAAAAACATACACTACACTAACGGGACTAATGACCTAAGCAGGTGACGCGCCCGGAAACATGAAAAAATCAATCAATCATACCTCTTCGCCCACACGGTCAGTGTTACTTTAAGGCGGTGTCTCCTGGATGAGGAATATTCACATTTAAGAGGCGTTTACACGTAGAGACAAAGTCTCATAACTTTTCTGAAGTTAGGAGATAAAATACAGTGATTTATAAACACTATTGCATTTGTGAGTTAAAATGACTCAAATGACTTTAAATTAAGTTTTTCAAAAACTCAAAAATTTTCTGTGAAAAAGGGCTTCAAATTTCGCAAATACAGTAACGCTTAAACGCCATTTTCTTAATGACAGCTCCAAATTTTTCAATGAAAGTTGCTGCTTATGACGAGGTTTTACTGGTCTTTAATATTTTTAAAGTAAAATTTCGGTTCTACTATTAGGAAACCGAAAAATTGAGACAATGTAAAAAAAAACTTTGACGATAGATGGCAGCTGGCAAGAGAATGAGGCAAAACCGTAAAGCCAGTCCACACCAAGGAAATTAAAAACTTTACTATGAGAAAGTCTGTGCCATTCTGTAGCAGCAGCACTAGTTTGATCTTGACATCTAAAGAACCGTTTTACACATGTAAACAGCTTGATTTCTGGCGGAACGCGACGGAACGGCGCACAGTGGTGTATTTCGGTGATTTCCTGGCCAAAAACTCTGAGAGCTCTAGTTTGTTTTCTACCACAACCAAAATTATTTTGGAATATCTTTACAATGTAAGGGAGCTGGGAACATAGTACGAGAATAATATACTGCTTAATTCTGTGAAGTATAAATGTATATTTTTCTACATAAACTTAGTTAAATTTTATCAATTCACAACATTGTCTTTAGAAAACCGTATGGATTACGTACATATTAATTGATAACATTTCGCATGAAGAAACATGGTATTAATGCCATCTCATGCTCTCTGCCAGAGAAAAATCATATGCTGTGCCCGAAGAACCGGAAAGGAAGAGCACATTTTTCACTAGGACACATTTCTCCCTTCGGTGATATCGGGCTCAGGCAAATGGGACAAAGCATCTTTTTTCAACAATTTTAACTTTCTTTTGGGAAGATTCCTCAATCTGGAAATGAAGGAATAAGAATATTTCAACAGGTGATGGATGTCCTGGATTGTGTGCAGTCTTCAACATTTTCCCGAGAATCCTTCTTCATACCGTATAATAACTTTGTGAATAGATTCTAGGCATGTAATACAATGAATATTTGGAAACATATTTCTTGGCCGTTTCCAGTGCGTACCACTAACAAAAGGAATGCTAATGGCGTATCCACTGGACATCTATTCCCGTTATTTTTAAGGAATCTTCAAATGTCTCAAAAAAAGGGTCTTGCTGAATTATCGTCGTTGCTATTACCATAATCCTGTTTGGAAAGCTCTACATTCAGACCCATTTTTTCTCTGAATTACGTTTCTTGTCTATATTCAAATTGTAGTTACAGTATTATTTCATTAAAAAACCATATACTAATTTTATAACAGTAACAATGTAATAGAAATAATTGTTGGTATGTAACTTAGGAGTTAAGAAAACAAATATTGCTTTCCGATCAATTGTATTTTTATTTAAATTTTAAATATTTAAGAAGTGTTACGATGAGTTCCTTTGATATTACGTACGTATTTGACCTTTCATCGAATGAATGCCCTTCCTGAAGACGAGTTTTGATGAGACATATTATGTAAATATTATTTGTAAGCAAAATTTTAAATGTAATAAAATGTGCGTAATCCAGTCCAGATGTAATATGTACGTCAATATTATGTATACATAATATTAGTAAATTGTCATAATATATTACAAAATTAAAAATATTCATTTTTTGTTTATAATATTGAGTAAATTTGTTATTTCAGTTAATCATTTTTTCCCCTCTAGGAACTACGTTGTAAAATCAGTTCCTGTTCTCAGGACGGATCTCGACGAGTCATATTCGGCAGTCACACGCGCTCGACGAAAAGTTATTTCTTTATAGTTACTAATGGGGCAAGTTGGGGCTTGATTTTACAACTGGATTCGAAAGAGGATAGTTTCAGCTAGAAAATGAAATTAGAAACATCGCGGAATTCCGCGAAATTGGTAACTTTGAGTCTATGTGAACTTTTTTTTCTAGGGCTTTTATCCAGCCAACAGCCGGTTACCCTTTACGTCCCGATGGGACGCATATTCTACCATACACTAGACAAACACACTTGCGGGCTCCTCTGATCTGGGGTTAGCAGAACGCGAGGCCCACCGCGACAACACATACAAAGTCAAGGGACAAACAACCATGCCCAAGGCGGGACTCGAACCCGCGACCCTTCGGACCGAAGAGCTGAGTCGGTACTCGCTCTTAGCCACCTCGGCCATCCAGGTAGGGCTAGGTGAACTTACGAGTAATTAAAATTAATTATGAAATTTAATATTCTATCCAACGTCGGTATTGTGCATTAATGTATTACAAAACATACATGAAAATACTGTACAAACCTTCTGGAAGAGAATCCATACTGTCAGTTTTCTCTACACACCTTTGTATGGCCCCCACCTGCAAACAAAGACGGTCTCTCTGTGATACTCTGGCACTGCAGATGTACAGAATGCCGCGAAGGGTAAGTTCGGGTGACTACTGGCTTCAGAGGAATTGACCCAGAGGCACGAAGAGAGCAGAAACAGATGCCCCCAAGTATACAGTGTGTCGTAGTATGTGGAAAAATTCAGTAAACGCTATTTCATTTTTGAGGTTTTGGCCAGGATTTCGGGAAAATGCACCACCGTGCGGCGTTCTGTCCATTGGGAATAATTATTAAATTATATTACAAATATATCACTATTTCCATCAACTTAATAATTTGGGGCGCGTGTCGCGACCTACATTTTTATAAATGAAGTTATATAAATACAATACAATTATATATACAATTTCAGAAGTTTCAAATTTGTTTTGTAATAACAAATTAATAATTAACGAAGGAAAAACTGTCTCAATGCAATTTTGCGTTTCAAATCGACAATCGTATGCTCCATTGAAAATGAACAATATGCAATTAGCTGATGTTAAGGTAACAAAATTTCTAGGTCTCTCAATTCAATCAAACCTCAAGTGGAATGTACGTATAACAGAATTAAACACTAAATCAAGCTCATTATGTTATGCATTCAGAGTTTTCTAATTCTGTCAGCCTTCATGCAGCTCGTTGCGTGTATTTTGCAAATGTACATTCCCGCCTGAGATAATATAATGGCATAATATTCTGGGGAAGCTCATCCTTTAGTGCCCAGACATTTAGATTGCAAAAGAAAATTATCCGAATAATGAAAAAAATGCCATCCACGTGATCCCTGCAAGCCTCTTTTCATTGATCATGGAATCTTACCATTGCCTTGCCTATTTATTTACGAATCTGTAGTATTTGTCAAAACTGACTTACTTAACGATGGGAACATATTTTCATGTAATACTGATATTTATAGTTACAACATTCGACGTAGAAATCATGTTCATCAAGTGTCAGTATCAACAGCACAGAAATCTACATACAATACATGTACGTTACTTTACAACGCACTGCCAGATGAAATTAAACAATTAAAATTGGTACACAAATTTAAGTTAAAAGTAAAATATTTCTTGCCTGTAACAAGTAATGTACTTCACCTTCCGGGTCAATGACCCCCATCTCGATCGGGTTTTTGTCCAGTTTCCCTGATCCATTGAGCAAATGCTGAGATGGTCCCTTGATTTGCTTCTGGACGTAAATGTAGCTTCACTATGCGCACGTTTTGTTGAGCTTTCCTTTTGCTTGTAGTGGTAGTAGAGCTTAGGGTGAGTTTCTGTTTTGTTAGCAATACAGAAAAATCAAATGTGTTCGTTCGTTTACCGTTACAAATAAGTTTTCTATAATTCGGCAACGAAAATATCGTTTTTGAATGTTAATCTCTCGCTTTTTTAAATTTATTATTATTATTATTATTATTATTATTATTATTATTATTATTATTATTATTATTATTATTATTATTATTATTATTATTATTCATCTTTCAACTATTAATAGTTATATTGTTGGGAAGGGGTTCTGAAACTCAAGAAAGCGTGCGCAAATGATTTTTTCCCCATACGTCACATACAGTTTTTGACTAAAATAAATATTATATATATATATATATATATATATATATATATATATATAATTTAAAATAAATAAATAAATAAATATATAAATAATTTAATAATAATTCCCGAGGTACCGGAATGCCGTTCCCTCGCGTTTCGCCAGAAATCAAGTCCTGTATCCTTAAAAATATCAATTATTTTCAATTGTTTTCTTCGTACATTTTTCATTAGTATTGTCTCTAAATCCGTTATAACCCAATTAAAACTGTTGATTTTTGGAGAAACTCTATACGACATTAATTAAAGCACATGTACTCATAAGTACAATGACGTGAAGAAATCGTCTCTTAAGTTAATATTACTGATGTGGGAGACAAGTAAAGAAAAATTACATTTTTGTAATTTTTGAAAAAATAAAAGAATAGAGCTATATTGCGTTTATGCCATCGGATAGGTTTTGTTTGGCACTAACCCCACCAAAAATTAAAAGAAAAAAATTGGAGCCGTTTTTGAGAAAATCATGTTTTGTTATTTTTTAAAATTGCAAATATTGAACGCACTATTGCACGAAAAATACCAAAACTTTTAAAAACATGTAGATGATCATCATGAAAGAACTATTTATGAACAACAAATTTCATTTGAAGGAAAAATCTCTACAACTTTGTAGTAGGAAGACGCCGAAAAAAATGAAACTTTTGCAATTTTCGCAAATTCAGAGTTAATCTTGAAAATCGGACTTATACCACCTTTATAAGTGTATTTTACGCTATTCTTACAAGAAATATAAAGAAAAAATATTGAGCCGTTTTTGAAAAAAGTTTGAAAATGCGACAAGGGCTTCATGTCAACTACCCCCAAATTTTAAAGAATGTTTTTCAAAATTTCAAAGCTTCAACAACATCCAGATGGACAGGAGTTTCTTTAATTTTGAAAAATTCGTATGTATGGCTTAGGCGCTAGTAGGGTTCACAGATGGACGGACGTTTTGAAGGAAAAAAAACAACCCTTTTTTGGTATCAGGGGACCCTCAAACGTGTATTTCCGTTGAAATTTCGAAATCGATTTCCCGCAGCATTACATAACTTTATACCACGTATATTACTCCATATATACGTATGTATGCGAGAAAGTAAAAAGCATTGTTATTAGAAAGGTTATAGAAAACAATTTAAATACTTCATTTTATAATTGCTGACACTGCGATAGTTGCCTATCTTTATAACCAAATTGTGATAAGTGCTTCAACAGCTCATTTCCTCGCATTATTTCTAACTTTTGATTTTCGAAAATCCTGAGAGTTCAACAAAAATGAGATCTACTCCATTTTTGTGTTTTTTGATCTACCGTAGAAAAAAATGAAAAAATGTGAGCCGTTTTTGAATTTTTTAAATAAAAAGCATTAATTTCAAATAGAAGTTATGCGAAAACTATCCATTTTCTCGAAAACTTTTACATATTCTTTTTTTAAAGATTCGTTTTTAGAGCAAATTTTAAGACACTAATTTCTATTTTCAGTATTACACTTTTGTAATAATAATTTATTGCAATTTTCGAAAATATAGAGACTTTACCGAAAAGGGGACCAAAAGAATTTTTTACTGTACTTTCATACCAACGAGGCGAAAATTTAAAAGAAAAACCAATTAACGGTCTATTTATTAAATTCTGGACCATTGAAAATGGATTGACCCGTTAGGGAGACGCGACATTTTATCTTTAATCGGAAGACAAAGTTTAATAAAAAATATGAAGCCATTTTGAGATAGTTTTGAAAATTTTTAGGCGTAACGTAAAGTACCACCAAAAATCACAATATTTCTTTCAAACTCGTAGAGCCTCAAGTTCGTTCAGATCGATAGGGGAATATTAATTTTGCAGAAAATTGTCTAAACCAGGGCTGCTGAAGCAGAGCGATTTGGGAGCTTGGAGCCGTGTTGTCTAGCGAAGCGCGACACCGGAGTCCGAGCGTTGCGCGGCTTGCGATAACCTCTGCCACAGTGTCCCGATACCTCCAGTCGCGGAAACATAGAAGTCGACGTTAGCACTTCGCAAACCGAAGCGTCCGACAATTTCAATGCAGAATGGGAAGAAAAGTATCTTTTCGCAGATTGTGGCAGCTCTGCCAAATGTTTAGTTTGCAATAAAAATCTTAATCACAAAATTTCATTTGACACGACAGTATACGGTTAATCATGCAGCTGAGTATGACAAGTACTCTGAATAAGAATGTAAGGAACTTTGCAGGGATAAGATAAACAATGATTCCCAAGAAGTAAAAAGCAAGTTTTGGATATATTTTGATGTTCCTATGTTGTTTTATTCGTAAAATACCTCAGTATAAATTTTTCTCTTGATGTAGGATTTGTTGCTTGTGATTTTCAATTAAAAATGACTGATTTGCAAAGTGAAACTGAATTAAGGGGAACATTTCAAACAAAAGAAGTATTTATTATAATTTTATGTGAACATCTCTCAAAAACGTTTTCGGAAACTGGGCCGGAATGCTGCTCGAATTTTAAGCATGTTTAGATCAACGTACAATTATGAACCGTATTTTTAAAAATTTGTAAATCTAGTTGAGAAGTATCACTACAGGTCACAATGTTAAAGGCATTAAGAAAAATAATTAATTTAATTTCTCAATTAGCCTCATTTTAAATTTCCTTAACTATCAATATTTTCGTTATTAGTTTATTTAGTAACGTTTTTGGTAACCTCTAGAATACTTTTCATAATCAGCGACACTATAAACTGTAATGTCGCAACAATTAAATCTCTTAATGTGATTGAGCACGTTTTTTCAACTAAACATTTGGCATATCTGGCGCAATCTGCACAAAAAACTTTTCTTTCCGTGCTGTATTTTTTATTTATTTATTTTACGTCAAAAACAGTTAAAACTCTGTAACGTTTGAAAATTCTTTTTTATTTTCAAATTACAAAAATATGTATGTATAGTAAATGTTCCAATAAATGTTACAAAAATATTTTACTTTTTTTCTGTCGTAATATCCTTTTCTAGAGCAGTGAGACGTTTTCAGTCCGAGCAATGGAAAGTACCCGAAAAAGCAAAACAGAACCCACTGTGCCGAAAGCCGCCGATCGATAAAAAATGTAATCTGCTCCGCCTGTCGATAGAGCTGCAAGAAAGAACAGGGAGCAAGCGGCGGCTTCTCCTCAGAGCAGTTAGCTGAGCGGCTCTGTTCTGAACGGTTTAAGCGCTAGCGTTGACCACTGATAAACAGACGTAATTTGTTCCTAGAATACATTTTTAAAGTAGATCATGTTCAATTATTAGTAATGAGCAGGGAACGGAATGAGTCAGTATGCAATAATAATAAATTGAAGTTTAATATTTGCATAAATTCAAGTAGGTTGTTTTAGTGAGTAGTAAAGCGGAGGACCAATCAAAGTTTATAAAGTTTACTTTTCGTCTTCTTTCTTGAAGTTCTCTTTACTTACAGTTTGTTGTAGTGCAAGCACCAACCCAAATCACTCGGCTTAGTGTGTGGATGTCGTCAGGGCTGAGGTTGGCTCCAGGCAATTCGGGGGTGCAAGCTGGAATGGGCGTGGACTCAGTTGACGGGAGCTGGTTGCGGAGTTTGCCGTAAGATCGGCCAGGTGGCGGCTGATGCAAGTGAGTGGAACGAATTTAGAGCTAGTGGCCTATTGGCAGTGCTGGTTGATTGATGAAGCCTTGGTAGGTGAAGCAGGAACAGCCGACTCGTTCGCAGGCTGTCTGCCTAGCGAGTATTGACACAGTCGCCCGTTGTTGACAGATGTGTAGTTGAACAATGTGTCATTGTGTCAGTTCTGTTCGAAGTCTGTTAGAGTTAGTATGTTCTGTCAATCTGTTCTTTCTCTGCTCTCCTGTGGGAGGGAAGTTGCAGTATTTATTAATTGGGGTGTTGTTGAGGCCGTGGAGGGGAGAGTCACGTGACATTGACGTTGAACCTATTGTGAGGCGGTAAGATGCGATGTGCTCGCGATCGGCTTCCTATTTGTGGGATGGGTCTTCGGGCCCGGGGGAGCAGGGTCACATGATATTGGCGGCGATCGGATGCTAAGGCAGTGTCACGTGAGGTGCCCGCGATGGCGGCTACAGTCTGTTCTATTTGAAAGTTTTGTCCTCTCGGGATCCGCGGCATATGGCTTGCAGATAGAGAAGGAGCGGGACGGCCACGCGGGCGCGTCCGCATTGCCGATGCCCGAGTGGCAGCTGCTACGGGTGTTTCAAACATATTTATTCGCAGAATTAACAAGGAAATGCATTCTATTAAATCAGGAGATTCGTGTCCATTTTCATCTCCTAATAAAGAGAGGAAGAGGAAGAACGTGGAATATGTTCTCGACAGTTCCCATGAGAATGTGATTCGGCGCACAATGATATAATGCACCATATCAAGAAATCGTTATTTTTACCGGAAACAACAATAATGACAATGATAGTATGCTTGTTATGATAATGAGGAAACAGGTACCAGTGACAGTGGAAAATAAGTGCACGTTGAAAGCAGATTCGGACCCTCATGTGAATTTGATGTTTCTCCACTATCGAGCGAATTCTCGTTTCTCCACGAGCGCCCCCTCCCGGAAAGCGGTGGGGAGAGATCCTCACCACTTTCAGCTTCCCCCTCTACTCGCCAACCCCAGCGGCCACCCCAGAAAAATTAAGCTGTTCATTACATCGAGGTTCATACAGTACTTTTACCACTAATGATAGCTATCGTAAGTTAAAACTTTTCTGGTCACACGAGTCTTCAACCCCTGTTATCACGCAACCCTACAGGCTTGGTAAGTGCACTTCCACCTACTTCCATGTTAAGAAGTTAAAGTTAATTTAATATCATTTGCAACGGGTTTTAACATCCTCAGCAACGTAGGGGAAATAGGGGAAATGGCACCACATTAAGGAACATTTATTTTAAGACATGGTAAATGGTTTGTGAACAATATCACAATTGTACAGAAGTAATCCTTAGTCTTCCATAAAAAATATCATAAATTTCAGTTTGACATATGTTTAAAAAATATTTTTTACAGTTGTGTAGTCTGATAATTTAATTACATGAAGTAAAATAAAGTGTTGTTACATGCCTCCCTTATTGCAATATAAATTTCACACATTTACGAAAAGAGGAAAAAAATAAATTTTAAAGTTAATTACAATAATCACAAATATAGTTCTCAGCACTGTTTGCAACACTACATTCTCCGTGAGCCCATTCTCCGAATGAGACGCACCTGTACCACAGCTCATTGGATTCAACCACACTACACAAGATACACACCTCAACATTTTTAGCAGTAATGTCGAAAATGTCATTAGACATCGGATGTTTAGGCACTAAAAAATCGTCTTTTAGGTGCCTAAAAAGGCGCTGAAAAAGTCAAGAATAAGGAGAAAAAAGGCACTGTCATAAGAGTCATACACAATAAAATGGAAAAATTGTATTTTTTGTCTATATTATTTTGTAAACTTAAATGCACAAAACCAGTTCGTATATTTTAATGTAAAACTAGATTTACACATTTACAACTCTTCTACATTTTATTCTTAATAGTTTCCGTTAACCAGTAATATTTACATATTACCAGTAACTTTTCAAGGATCACAATTTCAAATTTGCGACGACTGGGAGACAAAATCAGTTTGAATGCGGAGAAGGATATCTGAACGATGTGACTGGCATATATTTTAGCAATTTTATACACTAGCACTACTGAAATCTTCTGGGAATTTATATTTATTTCCACTTAAAATTTCGGTTCCCTCAGTGTATCGTCCATGTTCCCAGATCATGGCTGGTATTTATGAAATAGGGAAATGGAGAAAAATTAGTTGGTATACTTTCGGGAATTCACTCGTAATTTTAAATTTCATTTATTTATTTATTTATTTTACGTCAAAAAACAGTTAAAACTGCGTATGACGTGCTATGGGGAAAAGTGAATTGTGTGCACATTTTCAAAATTCTGTGATCCCAACACTAAGTCATATACTACTTAAATTTTGAAAACAGGAAAAAAACAAAACAAAAAAAAACCCCATGTAATAAAATCTATTTTCAAGGATAAATAAGCAATAAATTTTGGCTCTGATCCATGTTGTCCTTCGGAGTAATACTTCCTGCTGCGACAACATGGAAACGATAATTTTAATAATTGTATTTCCCACTGAATTCTAGAAGACGCGCACAGAAAATGAAGTTACATTTATGTCCAGAAGCAAAACAAGGGGCCATCTCAGCATTTGCTCAATGGATCAGGGAAACTGGACGAAAAACCTGATCGAGATGGGGGTCATTGACCCGGAGGCTGTCGTACAATAGTTGTTACAGGTTGTTTATACACATTTATACAGTCCAAATAATGCATTATGTATCATTGTTAAAATTAATGTTACTTTTCATGTGATGGTCAGTATAGTCTCTAATTGTATAGAAACAGTTATGCAGCAGAAACGATTTCACTCGGGATTTAAACTTTTC
The DNA here is from genome assembly GCA_011170035.1 of Teleogryllus occipitalis. Taxonomy (NCBI): domain Eukaryota; kingdom Metazoa; phylum Arthropoda; class Insecta; order Orthoptera; family Gryllidae; genus Teleogryllus; species Teleogryllus occipitalis. The sequence continues at coordinate 77,252 of BLKR01015135.1, read as the reverse complement.
TATCGAATTTAATCGTTTAATGTCATCTGGCAAAGTGTTGTAAAATAATGTGCAAGTATTGTATGTGAATTTTTTGTAATGAGCTCTTGATACTGTCACCTGATGAATATGATTTCTACGTCGAGTGTTATAGTAATAAACATCGGCATTTTCTGAAAATATATTCCCGCCCTTAAGCAAGTCATTTTTGACAAAAACCACTGATTCGTAAATAAACAGACACGGTAATGGTAAAATTCCTAGATTAATGAAGAGAGGCTTACATGAATCACGTGGGTGGGATTTGGTTATTATTCGTACAATTCGTTTTTGTAATCTAAAAGTCTGGGAGCTATAAGATGTATTTCCCCAGAATATTATGCCATATCTCAGGCGGGAATGAACATTCGCGAAATATACACAACGAGCAGTATGAAGGCTGACTGAATTTGAAAGACTTCTGAACGCGTAGAAAAATGAACTTAATTTTGTGTTCAATTCATTTAAATGGACGTTCCATTTAAGGTTTCACTGAATTGAAAGACCTAAAAGTCAATCAGTCAATGGTACACCGTTCATTGTCAATGGAACACAGAATTGTTTATTTGAAATGGAAAACTGCATTAAAACTGTTTTCTTTTCGTTTACTATTAATTTGTTATTTCGGAACCAATTTGAAACATTTGTTTCATTGTGTTTCATTCATTATTTCATTCATTATTGTACTATTTACGGTTTCTTTATTGCAAAGGATGTTCGTATCATCCGCAAAGAGAACCGTTCTTCCGTTTCGAGTCGTCGAGGGCATATCATTTACGTAAAGTAGGAACAGAATAGGGCCGGAAATCGATCCTTGAGGAACTCCACGTGCAATGGGCAAAGAGTCGGAAAGGTGCGTACGTAATGTTCCATCATTCCAGTAAGGTATTTCAACTCTCTCAGATCGTTGTTTAAGGTACGAACATAACCAATCTAGAGCAATACCACGGATTCCATATGAAGGTAATTTTGAAAGTAAAATGTCATGATCAATGACGTCAAAAGCTTTTGAGAGATCTAAAAATAATCCAATAGGTGCCTCGTTTTGATCCAATGATGAGGCGACATCTTTAAGAAAAGAAAATATAGCTGTTTCCGTTGATTTTGATTTTCTAAATCCATGTTTGCAATCTGAAGGCGTGTTGTGTTTACTGAGAAAGGTTTCCATTCGTGCGTAAAAAAGTCTCTCTAATATTTTTGAAAAAAAAAACTGATAGAAGAGAAATAGGAAGATAATTTTGAATTTCATTTTTGTTGCCTTTTTTGAAGAGCGGCTTAATTTTAGCTGTTTTGAAAATATCTGGAAACGTTCCGGTGCATAACGATTAAATATGTGAGTTAACGGGTGTATAATGGCATACGCACAGGTCTTTAACAAAGAATCCGGGAATTCATCTAAAGCGGACGAATATTTATTTTTTAGTTTACCGATTATTTTGAGAATTTCATAGGAAGAAGTTTCGGAAACGAACATCGTGTCTAAAATTTTGGGTGAACTGTCTGTTTTTGAATTTTGTGGCTGAAGACCCTTAGTGAGATCGGCAGCAATTCTCGAAAAGTATTGGTTAAAGAGACTAGTCTCTGTTGCCGGATCGTTCACATTTATATCGTTATATTTTAAAACAACATTCTCTACGGGGTTTCTAGCTGATTTGGTAGTATTTTTTATTATATTCCACATTGCTTTAGTTTTGTTATTTGAGTTCAAAATATCCTGATCGTGTTTCATGATTTTAGCCTGCCTTATGACTTTTCGTAACAATGTTTTGTATTTTTTAAAGTAGATAAGGAAATCTTGAGATACGTTATGACGTTTAGAAATGAAAGAAAGAATTCGTTTGTTTTTACAAAATGTCCTAATCCCTTGTGTTATCCAAGAATTGCTTTTCCGTGAAATATTTAATTTTCTTTTTTGAAGAGGAAAGCAAGTGTTAAAATGAAATGAAAAAGTTGAAAAAAAAAAGAATTATATTTGTCGTTTGTATCAACAGTATTATAAACCGCTTCCCATGACTCCTGCATCAAGTAATCAATGAATAATTTTATTTTCCTTTTTGTAAACAATCTAGTCATACGTGTATTATTTATTGTGGCAGTATTCGCATTTCTTATAATGGTAAGAATTTGTGCATCGTGGTCACTGTATCCTAAATCTTTTGTTTCAACTTCATATCGAGTGGTAGTTTTGTTAAGTTATTTCAAGATGTGAATTGAAGATTTCGTAATGAATGGCCACGTTGGACCATCGCCGATTTTCCGATATCTTAGCATTGTATATAAATATAATAAATATAAGGCAAAAAAGGTCCTAAAAAGGTATTTATGCAAAAAATAGGCATTTATGCTAAAATAAGCAAAAATAAGCATTATAAAACTTCGTCATATGTCATAATTTGTCATGATTCGTGGACATATATTATCAGCCTGTGAAATATATATATATATATATATATATATATATATATATATTTCATTAACAGATGAAGATGATTGTAAACTTATCTGGTGCCTGGATCTCATTTTCTTGGTTCTGAATTTCTTTGCCTACGATTGCTCGGCATTGTAAATGTTTTCTTCATCCTCTTTTTACTTTTCGTTAACTCGCCAATAGTTCTCTGCTTGTTTTATTTTAGGCATTTCCTTCTTTGCTACCTTTTCTCCTTTCTTTTGTCCTTTTCAAGAGCTGGCTTTATAAGGAATCCAGTCAGTACTGTAAAATGGCCTTTAGGCTCCGAGTTGCCCTTCATTTGATCAATCCCTACTTTCGGGATTGGCGACAAATCATCTAAAGGTGACAACAATATTTCAGTTTCTTTAGTTAAAAGAGAAGACGCCTTTCCTGTCAATACTTAAGGTCCAGGTATAGCTAGATCTCTTTCAGTTGATTCTTGGGTGAAATCTCTTGTTTCATAATGATATTTTTCTTGTTGAGGAAGTTCATCACCATCCTGATCGTCAATAACAAGAGACTGAATCTCTTGAATTGACATAAATTGGTGGTTCTTGAATTCATCACAAGTAGGAACGAATGTACTTCTACTTTCAAATCTGGACACTCCTGTTTCTATAGTAGAGACACGAATATATCCCTGATTAAATATATAGGCAATATCGTAATGGGTGATTTTTCTGTACAAATTAGCTCTCATAAACTTGCCGCATTCATTGTTAAATGCCTATTTCATTGGGCCATAGAACGACACATCAAGGGGCTGAATTTTATGTGGAGTGTGCGAAGGAATTAAAACCACATGAATGTGTTTTTTTGCGGTAAAAATTATAACTATTGTAACGTCGTGGGTAGGGATCTACGCCACAAGGAAACAGGCACGAGTGGGTATACACATTTTATTTACACTAATTTATGTATACTGTTTACAGACTTCACTCTAAGGTGTTTGTCGGCTACCTGCCGCAGCCCCCCTCTCCTAACACGCGCCTTGCGGCCGCGCCTGCGATCAGCCAACTCGGCCGATTCGCAACTTGGCACCTGGTGTGCCTCGGCAGACAATCTGCCCCGAAGTATCGAGCATACTTCACAGTGTTCGAGACTCGAACACCCACACGTGCCTACAGCACTTCCGCGCCAGACTTGGCGGACAAGTTTTTGCGGTTTTTGCCGCTGGGAAACCAGAATCGCTACCCAACCCAGGGCTTCTGCGAGAGCCCTTTTATATGCTCGAGTCACATGACTTCCTGCGTCATCTTTCCCCCCACGCACTCGTCTTGAGGCGTCTGCTTCCGCCGTTGCAATTTGCACCCGCCACCTACAAGCCCTCTCCCCTTTTGGACTTTCCCTGAAGGGTTGGCCTTTGTTTGGAAGCCTATTTTTGGCTCCCTCATCCCCATACCTTGCAACTTGTCTCTCTGGAGCAGGGAGTCAAGTCTATGACGCTACACTATCTAAAGAAATATGACTTTCGTGATTATCTAGCACAAGAAGCACAGTATTATCTTCAGTAGGTTTTCAGAACGTTTTAAAATGTCCAAGCTACTCGTAGAAACGTTCTTCGTGAGACCACCCATTATTCGAGCATCAATAAAAGACACTTATGAGCCCTCCTCTCTCCATGAATGGAGTAATTCTCTTTCTTGGGTAGAACGTAGAGTCCAGACGCACTACGTCATAAATAACATTTACATTTCTCCCCCTCTTCTAGCTGACAACCACTTCCACTTGTTTTTGGCTTTTAGCTCCAAAATTCACCGTTGATATTTCACTCTCGTCTATATTAAATACTCTACAGGCTGAAAATGTGTATTTATACATAATAGATTCCAAATCAGCCTAAAATAGATCAACCTCTTCTCCGTTGAAGCCCAAAATCTGATTGATACTTGTAAGAGATTTCCTTCAACTGCTTTTATTTCGTTTGCGAAACCCTAACGCCCAGTTCTTCTCTAGCCATTTAAGAAGCTCTGTTAAAGTTATGTTTTATTTCAAACCCCTCAGCTACTTGAAATGCCAAGCGTCGTAGTTCCGTCAAATGTCAATGTTATTCCATAAAATACATTAACCAGTTCAACAAATCTTTTGGCTACTTCCTTCTCTTGTTCTCACTAAAATTGTAGGTCTTCCCCTAGAAGGTTTGGACGTTTTGTTGAAATTAATTCTATCCGGAAGTGTTGATCTTAGAATATTATATAATTTGAAATATTACTCTTCACTGACTTCCCTCTAAAACCAGTAAAACAGCTTCCGTAAGTTGTTACCCGTTCCGGTTCGGTTGTCCGCAGTCTTCTTTCTTACTCATGGTATCTAAAAAATTAAATTTGTGTTGTAGGCGGAGCAATACTGTTCATACGTTTTCTTCGGGTTAACCGCCACAGTAGAGGTATTATACTTGTTTTTTTTTAACGTGGCATCTGAGGGAATTATCTTGAAGATGGAATAAGGCACGCCTTTTTGCGTCTTTCTTAGTCCTGCCGCAACATGTCGCATGATCGCGACCGTATCAAGCAAAGGTGCAGATAAAGCGACTCTAGCAGCAGGATCGAGAAAGGCGCAAAACGCCGTGCCTTATTTCATCTTGATGATAATACCCTCAGATGCCACGTTAAAAAACGCAAGTATACTCCGTTTACGTTGGCGTCTTAACCACATATTGTCATCATGACGGGCTCAATAGATATTGTCATCATGGCATCAGTAGAGCTACATGCCGTTTATATCAGAATTGATTTATTTTCTACCGCAATAATGTAAATTTTCGCATAAATCGTGAGATTTTATGGTGACCAATATAACGCTGAACGAACCACGATGTGTTGTAACTATTACTACCTTGTCTGAAAGCAGAGAGAATCCCGAAAAAATGTGATCAAAACCCGTTCGAATGAACAACTCAAGCTGCATACGCTACTGATGTAATCGAGGCGTATTCGTTCCAGTGCACTTAGCTTGAAACTTTTGGTTTGGACAGTTCTTTACTAGGAAATCTGTGTTTATTTGTCTGGAAATCGGCCGAACCGACAATGGCGCTGACAGGTGTCACAGGTTTCCATACTGACAACGGATGACATTACATTTTCTGAGCGAAGAAATCGAATAGGCTATTCAGGAATTCTATGAAGAACATTTGTTGCATTTAATAAATATTATTTGAAGCAAGTACCGTTGAAAGGGTATTAAAATTGAATGAATCAGCAAAAAGAGCATTGAAATTCCCGGAAAGATGACTTGTTAGTCGAAATCGACGAAAAACGAAAAAAAAAGATAAAAAATGGGTCATTTCCTTTTTTTACAACAAAATTAATTTCTATACTAAACGGCATTGTTCTGAAGCGAAAAGAAAAAAATACATTTTATTAAAGTCCATCCCCTAATTAGTATTTGGTATCTTAATAGCTATTACATTGAACAATTTGAACGGTTGCAGTTGGCAACAGTATCCAGCCAACGACATTCGGACATTCACCGCCCCCCCCCCCCCAAGGTGGTATTGGCTAAGTACAAACAGAAACACAGTCCGACTTCAAACGAACAGTGCACAAATCAAGTTGGAATTCAATTTATTAAAGAAATGTCATCAAGTTCAGAATATGTTCTTTATTTCTAACCAGTGTAATAAATGATACAGTCTTAATACGAGAATTATGAAATGAGAATAGAAAAATTATTATATTTTATTATTTCCTCAGATTTGAATGTATTTAATTGACGGAGAAGTGCAATAATTATGAAGTGTTATAAACATTTTTTGTCTTGCGAATGGAAAACCCACCCACAATAACAACAATTTCTTACTCTCAACATAGATTTAATGTGCATTATCGATTGTGCATTGTCCGAATGCGACAAAAAGGTCAACATCCTAACACACCGCACCAATCGTCACGCCGCTTAAATAAAACTCGACAAATTACGATTCCTGAAGCTGGTTGATACACGGAACGACGAGGAAACTCTCCATGCACTACTCGCTTCCTCGTCCTTGAAGGTCAACAAACCTCAATGCGTCACCCCTGACGCTGCATTCTCGGCGAGAGCAGCCAGCCAAGCAGACCGCTCGCGAGCTGATAGTCCTCCCCTTCACTCCCCGCCGGCCACAACCGAAGCGCCGCGTCGCGTTGCTCTGTGCCCGCGTACCTTCCCCCTCACTCCCGGGGCCGTTTCAACATCTTTGGCGGCCCTTGGGCCTACGATAATTTGGGGGCCCCTTATTCTTACTTTCACCACCCCCAATTTAAAGACAAGTTTTGTTGAAAAAAATAAACTTCTCATCACTGAGTGACATTCTTGCACCAACCAGCAATATTCTATATTATTAATAGCATCCAATGACGCGCGACACATCACTCCGTTGTGCCAATTCTTTTGCGTGTAGTTAAATCATACATTACTTCTGAACATTTTTTTATTTATTTTTTTATGTATTATTAAATAATTTTTAGGCACCTGCTCATTCCCTCTTGCTCTTTGGCTAGACCACAGGTTTGATCGTAAAACCATGTGCTCCTTGCGGCGCTCGAAACATCCCTTTGAATGCGTCATTTTCGTGTTTATAGTTATTTTCTTCGCGACAATGCCTGGTGTTTTGTGTAAAGTTACTGTGAAAATTTACAAAGGAAAAGTAAACATGCTGTCGTGCACTCATGAACTTTATGGCTATAAACGTAGTAGACAATTAATAAAGAGACTCAGGTACCAGGAATAATAAATTTGTTTCGGCGGAATATATCAAGCATTAAAAAAATTATAGTTTTTGGAATATTGATTTCTTTCTCTTGCAGTTCCTGAGGAGGTCAACGTACATGCAAAAAAAAAAACCGTTAAGACACGACACTTAAAAACTTACGACACGTAAATATCACACATTACGCATGCATGTTTGTATATATGTACTGTGCATGCAGTTATGTATTTATACTCTTTGCATTGTTTGTTTGTTTGTTTGTTTGTTTGTTTGGTTTGTTTGTTTGTTTGTTTGTTTGTTTGTTTGTTTGTTTGTTTGTTTGTTTGTTTGTTTGTTTGAACGCGGAATCAAGTTGATGGGATTTGTTATTAGTTCAATTCATTTCTGTAATGTATAAGTCTTGAAACTACAGGATGTAGTTCCGTAGAATGTTATGCCTTATCTCAGGTGAGAATATACTACATTCGCTAAATAAACGCACAGACCTGAACGAAGGCTGAAAAGTTTGAAAGAATTCTAGATGTATAGTAATATGTACTTTATTTTGTGTTGTATTAATTTAAATGGACGTTCTATTTAAGGTTTTATTGAAGTAAGAGACACAAACATTTTACTGTTACATAAGTCAACTGCACATCGTTCATTTACTATGGACTATCCAATTGTTTATTTTAAATGGAAAACTTAATTAAAACATTTTCATCGTTCACTGTTAATTTTTTGTAACGAAACCAATTTGGTATATCTGATGTCATACATTGTGTCGTTTTGCAAAGGATATTCGTATCACCACCAATGAGTTCTTCAGCCTCTGATCGATGAGGACATATTATTTACGATCAGAAGAAAGAGAACAGAAACTAAAATCGAACCCCATGGGACCCCATGTTCATCAGGCAGTGATCGGAAAGATAAGTAAATTACGGTCTTGATTCCAGTGTATTTTATATTACTAATTTCTAATGCGCGCAGGTATCGAAAGAAAACAATATAGCCGTATAAAAGGTGTCTATGGTTTCATTAGATAATCAAAAATACGGGAAGGATCCAAAAACAAATAGTTTCGATGTTAGTCTGAGTGATAGTGACATAATTCTGAGTTCTCATCTATTTATTTCTTCTCATATCTAGCACGCACTTTGATACGCATCGCGACATGGCTACCTTTTGAAAGCCTTCACACACATAAACAATAATTTAGATGAACATATCCGAAAGCTTGAAGAGGTCGTTCAAAACATAAATGGTTGGACAACAATAGGCAACACCGCAGAAACATCCAACCGTCCATTCACGAAAGCAAAAACACAATCACCACTACCAATCACGTCTGAAAACAGATTTTCTGTGTTAGAGTATGACAATGAGTTTCCTTGCCTTCCCAATCCTCACTACCTCTTCCCATCATCGACACGTCCATCCACAAACCAAAGCAAAGAGGCTAGCAAGCACAAAGGAACAAAGACACGTAGAGATGCGCGGGAAGAAAGGGGAAACGTAAAAACGCACTTTCCTCACTTTTTTGACGCAAAATCTTCAATCTTATCTTTAAAACTTATTCCTCTCAGAATATCATGGAGATGTTGAAATAATGTCGTCGCAATCTGTTTTTGCTTTTTTCAATCCTGAAAACGATCTTCCAGCAGTACAATTAGTTATCATCAAAATAAGATAAATTTTCAAAATGATTTCCACATTAGGAAAATCCTGGACTTTCTTTCGTATTACTGAACTGTATATGTGATGTTTCCGGCTGAAATATCCATTTTCTGATGTAAATCGTTTGTAAAATTTCCGCAATTTCAACAAGCTCAATCGTAAGATATTTGTCAATATCGTTTATGTAAATTTGAATTAACAGCTTTGCTTGTTTAATCAATTCTTCTTCAAGGCTCGAGTCTGGCCAAGAAACAACAACGTGGAGAGACCAAGTCACATACTTAAATCTATTGATCCAACAATATTATTTACTAATCGATGACGGGGAGGTAATTTTCGATGTAAAATTTCGAGATTGTGACAGTTAATGTCTGGTGCATGTCCACAGACGAAGGGGATTAAGCAAAGATTTCGGTGACGTCTCCTGGATATCGCGCAATCTGAAATCCACGCTTTTTTCCATTCCTGGCTTTTGGTATTGTGAGAATTTGTCACGCTCCTTTTTGGTGACTTGAGAGCTGCAACTCCAGTATTAAAATCGAGCTTGCAGCTCTGAAGTAGTTTATTTTTGGGGGTTACTCTATTAAGTATGCCATTCCAAAATCCTGCATGTATGCCGGTTTATAAGTCACACATTCGTTAATGCTAACCTTTGTAACACAACATTCTGCGGCAGCTTTGCCAACAATATTCAACGAATGGGCAGCACAAGGAATCCTCTCAGCTGACTCGTTGACCGCCTTTGATAGCTTGAAAATCACTGTATAGCATGGACATCACATGGCATGGCATCGCATGGCATCGCATGGCATCGCATGGCATCGCATGGCATCGCATGGCATCACATGGCAGAAGTCTTGTTGTAAGACTGTCCTCAACAATGTTTAATATGCAAATTATTCGCATTTAAAAATGTATTCAAACCGACGTAAATAACCTGTGCTTGGTGACCTTTATTAGGCAAGAACAATAGAAATCTCTCAACAGGAGGACATTCTTCCATGTATCGAAAAATCACGGTGCTTTGGTGTACACGGCCGTCATCTGGTGATAAATCTGTTGAAATTGAATTGTAACGAGACTTTTTTATCCTTGTAGTAATTTCTTCGCTCACTTTCCTTTCTTATGACTTGAATAATCTCATTGTAAACGGAAGAAAAAAGCGAATTGACGTGGCCACTAACGCGAATGGCATTATCTGTTATGTGTTTCTTAAGGAAATTGTTGCCAAATTTAACCGGGAGCGGTAGCTCAGTGCATCAACTGATGTCACTGTAGCGCCTCTGACCGGGAGGTCTTAGATTCGAGTCCTGACGGCGCGCCACGGCGGCAGGATTTTCGACACTAGCTTTTCAGCTAGGTCGAATTCAGTCGCTGTCTGGAGGAGAATTCTAGCGGCCGGCTGCTCTGATCGGTAGTTTTCCGTGGTTTCTCCGATCAACACCAGGCGAATGCCGGAGCAGTAATCTAGCAAACGGGCCACGGACCGCGCGCGATCTGTCCTTCCTCTTCCTTGTCCTATCCTCTCCCCTTACACACGCACTTACACTAACATGCACTACCATATATTCCGGGAGACCGGTCGGCAACGTAGAGCTTGTCCCGGCTGGGGCGGTGCCCCGCTGGTGGGAGAGTCCTGGTTAGTGGGAAATTCCACTAGCCGACGGTAGGTCGGCGCCGGATCTCGCCATCCAGCGGGGGAAAACACCGCCATCTCCCAAGAAAAAACATGCACTACACTCACGGGACTAATGACCAAAGCAGTTGACGCACCCGGAAACACGAAACAATCAAATCAATCCGCCAAATTCAAGCAAGCCGAGGGAGTACCAACTACAGGGTGATCGAAGTGTTTCCATATTATCACGTAATGGCAACCCATATTCACACAGGAATCGCATAAATTTAACAAGACGGTGAAGAATATTTCGCCAAAATGTGTGTGACTTCTCCTTATTGAATAAGTGCAAAGTTTACACATCCAATTGCGCTTGAGTGTTTGCGAAATCCAACACAGCAACTATCAGTGGAATTTTGAAGACTAATGATCTTCAAACTGTTGTCAAGCATGTTTCCAAATGCAAAATCCATCTTAGGTGTATTGAATGCGTTTGTTACTCGTCCTCAAAAATTGCATATTTTAATATCATAAGTTTCGTATATTTAATTTAAAAAAATTATAGTAGGCTTGTAGTCGCCTTGTACGCTGTCGCCGTTTTCCTATGCACGATTACAATACTTTCTCTCACCAGTAAGGACGAGAAAGTAAACGAAATCTATGTTCAATGTTGTAGTTGTAGAAAGACGATGACAAAATTGAATATTAGGAATTTTTGAAAAAAAATCAGGGACATTAAGAAAAACTAGAACTGCGCCATTATTTTAAGCGTTCTTTACATTATCTGAAGACGAAGTTTAATCACAAAAGGTTAAACCCCGAATAAGATGGTAAAAAAGTCCCCTAAATCAAATGACATATGAGTAGTTACACTATAACTCTTAACATAAAAATAATATTTTTGAATGATTTCTTAGCCCTCGTCCCACGGGTTTTTTTTATTTAATTTTTTTCGACAACTTAACTCTATTTTATCTGATACAGTGTTCGAAAATACGTTCGAGATTTCGCCGAAAATGGGACCTGCGCCACTTTTAACACAATCCATTTTTGCATAGGGGGAAAAGTTAGAGAGAAAATTTGAAACCATTTTTGAGAAAAAAAATGTTTAATCATTGCCCATATTTCACCCAAGATTACGCGAAAACTACTCATATTTTCGAAACACTGTACCTGACCTAGACAGATCTTAAGATCTGTCCTTAAAGAACAGATTTCATTAAGAAAAAACTCATCTTCAATACTGGAGTTGTAGGAAGACGGCGAAAAAGTTTAAACTTAAGCAATTTTCTAAAAAGGAGGGATTTTTAACGAAAAACAGATATGCACCAATTTTTTAAAACGTCCTCGACTCCAAACGAGGACAAAGTTTTAATCAGAAAAGTTGGAGTAACGTTTCAGAAAATTTCGAAAATATTATTAAGACTTCATGTAAAGCACCCCTTAAAAATCAAAATATCCCTTTCAAACACAGAGGCCCCCGAGTTTCTTTATATCGATTAAGGAATATCACTTTTGGAGATTGATTAATTATTGATTACCGGCGCGTCAACCTCTACTGCTATAAGTTCCTTAAGGGTATTACATGTTTATCGCGGGACGGTGTTTCCCCCCCGCTGGATGGTGAAAGCCGCCACCTATCTACAATCTACGTCGACTAGCGGGATTTTTATCAATCAGGTAGCGGGAATCGCCCAAGCCGGAACACGCTCTAAGCTCCCGACATGTGTGGTAGTATAGTGCATGTAAGTGTGTGTGCATGAGGCGAGGATACGAGAGGGAAGGGGGAAAATATCGCGCGCGATCCTTGGCCCGTTTGTTAGGGAATTGCTCGGACATTCGCCTCGTGTTGTACGGGGAAACCAAGGTACACTACTATCAGAGTGGTCGGCCACTGGAATTCTGCCCCAGACAGCAGGTGAATTCAACTGAGCTATTTAGCTAGTGTTTATAAACCTGCCTTCGGAACGCAAACCCTTAGACCTCCCGATCAGAGGCACTTCAGTGACATCAATTGGTTCCCTGAGCCATCTAAACCGGTACAATTGGAGAGAAAATCACCTACATGGTTTAGGTAGCAGCGTTGACCCTATACCTACATAAAGAGTGGCAGACGGACAGATGGACGGACACGAACAGACAGAGGTTTTGCTGGTAATTGATTTTTCGGTATCAAATTTTTCGGTAACTCACAAAACATGGATTCCGACTACACAACGCATTAGACGAAGTAATTAAAACTATGTAATAGGAACTAGATTTATCTACTTTTTTGTTACGGGGGCCGTACAATAAGAGTTTTTCTGCTGAAAATTCACCGTTTCCTGGCGCACGATTACAATACTTTCTTTTTACACGAAGTAAACACGAGAAACTAAAAAGTGATCAAAGAACGCGTGTTAAGTTCATTTTTAAAGAAAATATCAAATTTTGATCCAATTTACCCCATTTTATGACAGCATTTGGTACTTCGGATCAGTCTATAAACTTCTGGTGTGGGCAATGTCAGGCATTTCTACAAAATGACGCTTACTTTTACTCAGGGGGATCATAAATTCTCTTTCGACCAATGCCTTTCCAATATAACAGCTTGGACTTCATTTTAATGCATAATGTAAAAATCTGTTTTTTTGGTATGATTTCCGAATTTTGCTATGTTTTGTGAATGGCCACTCTTGTTTGTTCATTGTTTACAGACTCTGTACAGAGATAATCCCGCTTTGTGTATCTCCTGTGTTTTCGCTGTCAAAGAATTTTATTCGCCCGCAGCGCAAAACTTGCAATCAACACATAGTCACAGCTTTGGGCCTCGGATTCTCACTGAAGTTTCACAATTATAATGTTGCCTTTTGGTGCTCGCGTTGTCTACGCATGTTTTTATGTCATAATCAAACCACTGTGCACTCTTTTACTTTCCTCTACTTATCGATTGACGGCAAAACGTGTGTCCGTCTGCGGGTCCGTCTGTGGGTCCGTCTGCGGGTCCGTCTGCGGGTCCGTCTGCGGGTCCGTCTGCGGGTCCGTCTGCGGGTCCGTCTGCGGGTCCGTCTGCGGGTCCGTCTGCGGGTCCGTCTGCGGGTCCGTCTGCGGGTCCGTCTGCGGGTCCCTCTGCGGGTCCGTCTGTGGGTCCGTCTACAATGCCGAGGCGTAAACCGTTCTGCAGATTCTCTCCAAAATTGAAATTCCCCAGTCGTTCTGATTGTCGTCGTGGCTCCTGGAATTTGAAAACAATATTGTAATTTTGGGGATAATTTACATGAAGCCCCTCGTACATTTTCAAAATTTTCAAAAAAATGACATCAAATTTTTGGGTTAAAATTTGTCCCCGTATAGGGTAATGGACGCTTAAGAGATTGGTACAGGTTTTATGTTTGTTGAAGTCCCTAATTATTCGAAAATTACAAAATTTCAAACTTTTTTGAAAATAGAATTTTTTCCCTAAGTGAGATCTGTTTCGTAAAGACAGATCTTGAACTAATGTCACGTTCAACTTTTCGAAAATATAAGAAATTTTCGTGTAATTTTGCGAGAAATATAGGCAAAGTTTTAAATTTTTTTTCTCAGCAACCAATCCAATATTTTTCTTCAAATTTCCTCCACATATGTAATAAGGGATGGTAAAAAATATGGTGCTACTCCCATTTTCGGGTATTGCTCGTTTTTTCGAAAATTGCAAAAAGTTAACATTTTAAAACTACAAAATTGAAGATAAGAGGTTTTCGTTTCGGATAAAGTCTGTTGAAGAAAAGCAGCTCTTTAAAAAAAGAACATGTATAATTTTTGAAAAAATAGTAGTTTTTGCGAAATTAGCGCTTGAAATTTACGCAATTTCTAAGAAAAATATTTTCTCAAAAAATGCTCCAATTTTTTAATTTTTTTCGCGGATAGAAGAAGGGACGCTTAAAAGACTGGCATAAGTCACATTTTCGTTGAACTCTCCGTATTTTCGAAAATTCCAAAAACTTTACATTTGGAAGTTACAAAATGGAAGAGAGATCTTTGTCTGAAACAAAACCTGTTCTAAAAATCAGCTCATTAAAAAATGTAATATGCATTTCCTTGAAAAACTAGCAGTTTTCGCGAAATTTCTGCTTGAAATCAATGAAATATATAGGTGCTCCACCACCTATGGACCATGAGAAGAAAATCCTCGGATAACTGGAATGGATCCAAAGGATATGAAAAATAATTAATTTAATTTTAATAATAATTTACTTTTGAAACTGCCAATATGAATTCTATTTTGACTCTATTCTACAATTGAAGATATTAACTCACTTTGTGCATGAAGGTGTTAACTCACTTTTTAGTTATGTCGTCAAAACAATTTTTCTATAAGTTTCCGATTAGGTGTTTTGTTACTTTGAATGAAAATCACAATATTTGTGATATAAAAAAGAAATAATTTCCAGTAATATTAAAAAGAAGTCCCATGCAAGTTTACTAAATCTCAAATATCTCTTTTGGACATTTTCTGAGTTAACACCTTATTGCACTAAGCCCTTCAATTTGTATTATCAATGTGTCTATGTATTTTCTTTCAAGCAATCCGCAAAGCTTAATTGAAATTTGCGCAACAATGCCGCGATGGATATTTGAGAAGGTCATTGTTGATGGTAGTTGCGATAAGATAAAGGGGTTTTATTTACATTCGAGCTTGTATTATGCGTTTACAAATTAGCCTTTTGCAAATGATTTGAAACTTCTTTGATAATCCATATTTTTTGTCCGTGTTGCAAGGTATGGAAGAACATATTTTCACTTAACGAAATTTTCACTAAACGAAAACACTTATTTATGCATGTTTCAGCATTTCACCAGCAATACGTTCCATATCATAGTCTTTCAAAATTTCAATGACGCAATGATCGCCGATTATCCGTTTTTTTTATAAAAATTTGGTTCGCTTTTGGGTAAACATTTTGTGAGTTGAAAATTAACAAAGGTTTCCAAAACTTAAGGATTTATTTCATATTTTTATATAATAATCACGTCGCTGATTCTCGGCTGTAGAACGTTGAAGGGTTTAATTTTAGTATTTTAAATGTTAATTATATATGGGATGAGTTTGGCCACAGACACTAGTTTATAATTTTTTTATAAAAAAATACTGAATCGCATAATTATAAACTTTAAAAGTTTTATTTTCCTGCGTTTCGTTTGAGGCGATATCAATATATAATAAGGCGGTAATAATTTACTTAATACTATAAATCGTAGAAAATTAGTAATTTAAGTTTATTAGTATTAGAGTTATTCCTTGTCCAATGAAAGAGAATGAAGTAGATGTAAACAAACCGGACTACATTCCTCCGCCAAAGCGCGTCGTCCGAGGCCTCTGTCGTCATCTAAGGCCTGCAATAGACTACACCGAGGAATGCGTTGCGAGAAATGGGCGACACGAAATGTGGAAAATCGAAACAAGGGACACTTACCGACCCTCACACACTAGAATGAGTTTTCTCGTTCGCCTTTGCGGAGGCGAAAGAGTTCCTCGCTCGAGTCGGTCGGCGAGCGAGTTTTCTCCAACACATTTCTACTCCTTCATTTGTTTTTACATTTAGGCCCTCGCTACAGTAGGAAAACACTAAACAGTGCGTAGAACTGAGTGACGTTATAATATTTAGCTGTAAAAGATATGATAAACAACCAGTTTTTTAATTGTTTACTTGAATTTTCTCTTTAAACGGGAATGAACAAGAAAAAACTTTTGTGAAAGATATTCCTACTTGAACGAAACACGTTCATAATGAGCAATATAAAAATACGAATTTGAAGCAAGAAACTTGAAGGGGTATTTTGAAATAATTTAATTAATTCATTATTTTCTTAATTCAAATTTATTATTTATGAATTAATTTATTAATTGTGAATTTTATTCTGAATTAGTTGATTTTTCACAATTTATTCACAATTCAACCAATAAATACAGTAAAACAAAGGGGGGGGGGGAATTCCGGAGCTCAAAAAAATATGCACAGATTGCACTGCACCCTTAAGTCACATACATTCCGTTTTACATTAAATAATGATTTGTATGTAATGCAGTAATGTATTTCTCTTTAAACAATTTGAACTAGTGACACAGATTGTTTACGATTATGGCAACAAAACATAGATTTCACAGGTTAAAGTTACACAAGAGCATTTAATAAAACAAGAAATGGGACTTGCAGATGATCTCATAGCTAACTGCTGTCCCACTCTTGGCTTGTAGCACATAACGGCATTTCAAGACCTCGAATAACCTATTTCTAGTGTGTTGACGCAGCCTCGCCGGCCTCTTTCCACATTTCTCTTCGCACATTTCTGACAACGCATCTCTACGTGTATACTGCGATATTTGCACAATTGAACTTGACGTTTCGTCCGCTGTTCGGCCAACTGTGAAAGTTCTCCAATCGGGAGCTTCACGTCACTACATATAGTGACGTGTAAACTCCCGATCGGAGAACTTTCACAGCAAGTTCAATTGTGTAAAAACCGCAGTATAGTTTGTTGCGGGCCTAACAGTTATCAAAGCTCTGCTGTCCCGCCAGGCTCGCTATGGCGAACTTCGAGTTCATCCACACGTTGCACAATAACCTGTCTATCGAAATCTGCAGCATGCGCGGAACAAACCGACGATTGGAAGACAGGGAACGACATGGAAGCACGGAAAAGAATAATTCACTCAGCACATTATTTATTGTTATGAATGAATTATATTAAATTATTTGTAATGTTAATAGTAATGTAATTTTATTGCCAATTTGACTACGAAATACATGGTCACAACGAAAATTGCGGGCTGTCCCGTGTAGTGAATATGAAACGCTGAGCTTTTTGTTAATACTCGGAAGGCAAACATTTACGCAAAATTTATGTTTAATTGAACATGAAATTTAGACGTAACTTACTTGAAGAAAGAAGAAAAAGAAAAGATGTTGAGTCTGAATCTGACAGTGGCTATATCCCTTCCAGGCTTGAATCTTCAAAGGAACTTGAGCCGTTGCTAATTATTAAAGAATCCACAACAGTATCAGGAACACCTTCCAAGTCACACATTCTCTGTTCTTTCCGTATTACATGTTCAGTACACTGACGCCACTTCTCCGATGTAACCGCGAAACTAATATTTCACTATGCGAAATACACACGTGTTGTGCGGTCTGCCATTAGAAAACTACTTCCTCGCTTGATACGACCCATCTGATTATTTTCGCTTGTCCTTACATTTCACGTGTCACCTCGTATAGTTTAAAGTAAACTAGCACTTATGTATCTGCTTTCCACGTATGATTACGCGTGTTCCATTGTATATAACATACAGTTACTTGAATTTCACAGAACTATTTTCTTGCGCGTATGTAAGTAAAAATTTTCTTGCGCGTAAAAAAGTGCGAGGACGAGTGTGAGTCGTGGATGTGCGGCCAATCAGCGATTGTATGCCCACGTGCATTTACATCCACTTCGTTCTCTCGTTGGACAAGGAATAGTTATTTATCAACTATGAATGATGTACTATGACTAACCTATAAACAAGTTGAAAACTAAATACAGATGGAAATAAGCGATTTTGCCAAGAATTGATAAGAAAATATTCACCAAGCATATATGTGAAACGAATTGTAGTACATAGTTTTGACAACCCTGCGCTGGCAACAATGCTTGCTCGCTTCTGTGTAATTGTCTGCGAATACTGTAACAGACAAATTTATTCATATTTGTTTCATTTGTAAAAATAAGAAATGATAGCTGCTTCTGACTATCGAAATGAATGCAAATATGCATCACAGGCGCTGTTTGAATTAATTGAATTGGATGTCTTCAAGTAATAGCTGAGGTGTGTGCAGAAATTGATATATTTCAATATTACGTAGCTGTTTCCAATAATGCGAGAAAGTATATTCTGTTGTATCATCAGTAGATTTCATTCGAACTCTAAGAGAATCTCGGCAAAGCTCGAGTTCGTTATCTGTTGAACAGGATCAATAATCGTTTTCCATATTCTTGAGGTCGTCAGCCTCTTCCTTTACGAGGAGCACGAAAGTTTTTCGGAGTCTTCTTACAACTACAATATTCAAGACACAATTTTTCTTCATTAGTTCCCATTTGTAAAAGAAACCACGGACTATTCCAAAGACAAAATGGAATGCGAGATCAGCCATGCGGTATTTAACTTTTAATTTTATTTAATTTTTAAAAAACTTTTTTTAAGAAATTAGTCTTAGTTTCTTAATCGTCAGTTCATTTCTATCATTCACTGTTTTTAAATGTACCGAAAGGAGCAAATTAACACTGTCATTAATAAAATGTTCTGAATACACTGGTCAACAGTGAAAATCTTTCCCGTTTGAAAATGGCAATTTCCGATTCATTTGATAATGGAAGAAATGAAATTGGCATTTAAAACTTTCAATTAGCTCTTGGTTCTTAGATATAGCCCATGTAAGTTATAAGTTAAGGGTACCCCCGACTAAAAAGTTCCCCTAAACCAAATGACATATGAATGGTTACATTATAATTCTAACATAATATTTTTAAAAGGTTTTATAGCCTCCGTTCCATCACCCATATCCCTGTACAACCAAAAGCGTGTTTTTGTTTTATTTTTTTGTCAACTTAACACTATTTTATTTGACACTATGTTTTATCTTAACATTATTTCATCCATAATTTTGAGTGAAATGTAGGCAATTTTTAATTTTGGTTTAAACAATTTTTTTCTCAAAAACAGCCCCATCGCTATTGATGAAATTTTGTTAGTGGATAGTCTGAAGGACGTTTAAGAGAATGGTGTAGGTCTCATGTTGGTTGAAAACCTTGATTATTCGAAAATTGAAAAAAAAAAAAAAAAAAATCGGTCTTCCTACAACTACAATTATGAAGGTACATTTTTTTCGTAATGAAATGTGTTCATCAAAAACATCTTCAAATAAGGTCATGTTGAATTTTATGAATATTTTATTGTCCTGCGTTTCTTTCGAGGCGGTGTCAATATATAAAAAGGCGATAATAAATTGACTTAACACTAGAACGACGATAGGTGTCTTACGATAGCTGTCTCGACTAGTCTTAAATGCCCGATAGCTGTCACATTGACTGCTTCCCAATAGCTGCTAAACTGTGCGCTTGATGTGTCGACTTGTTTTGTTTAGATCATCTTATCTCTCTTCCGAGAAACCATGGACGCCCTCTGTTGAAAAGCATTAGTGATCATCGTATCTGAAGTGTGGATGTTAGAAGTCGGTGATGAAACGAAACGCTATTGGAACTTACGACGAATTTTTGTAATTATTTTGATGTCAATTGCATATATTCTAATTACTGTATTGAAATTATTACCCAAGCAAATGCACATAGTTTTGACAACGCTGCGTTGCTCGCTTCTTGATTGAATTGGACGTTTTCAAATAATAGCTGAGGTGTTAGTAGCGCAGAACATGCAATATTTCAATATTACGTTGCTGTTTTAAATAACGCGGGAAAGTATGTGCTGTTGTAGCTCCAATAGTTCCTTAATGAAATATGGTTTTCGAAGGCAGATGTTGAAATAAGATCAAATACAATTGAAGGGTTTAAAAGAAACAAACCCTTGTCCAAAAAGTGAGATTTTGAGATACTAGTACTGTTGCTAGAGCTTCATTGCCACAATTTGCTGTGTTGTTGTGAATAAAATCATCCCCTCTGCATATTATTAACTCCGAAAGTTGAGTGATTTTGAAAAAAAAAGTTAAGAGGTGTGTTTTTTCTTTGTAAAGGACCATAGTTCTTTAAATGTTTTCTCCGTGATTATTTCTCAAGTATAGCTTATCTCAATCTGCAATGGATGTTTAATAATAATATAGTGTTTGTTTTGTGAATGTGATTATTCTGTATAACCAGTATTTGTGTTCTGGAAATTTGGTGATAGTGTATAACCTGTTCTTGTGGCAGGAATGGATCGAGTCACTCATTTTGGAGGGGTCAATATAGATTTTTGTTACTTAATAATTATTGTATTGTATAGTATATTTATAGTGTATATATGGTACTACACAATACTATTATTTTTTAAAATAATTACATACTTCTAACAAAAATAAATATTTAAATCAATTTTGCCAATTAAAAAAGATAACAAACGAAAACTCTAGGCCTTCTGGGAAGGGCCATGTCTTTTGGCATACTCGTACTTTGTGTTGTGAGCAAGCAAGGGAGAAAGTAAAGAAAGCTAAGAGAGCTAAGAAATGGATTCTACGTCAGATGTAGAGAGAACAGTCGAAGAGACGTAAACCAAAGAAAGAGAGGAAAGATGATGTAGTAAGAGCAAAGGAAGTTAAAGGAAAAGCTCATTTTATTTACAAAGGAATCTTCAGAAGTTGTCTAAATATTTACAGTCGCCTACCAGCAGAGATTTGTATCGAAATTTGTCATCAGTGACATATGCTAATGTGGAAAAGGAAAACACTAATAATAACGATAACAGCAATGGTGCAGATCAATAAGTTGGTCAATAATATTCCAAATTGATTCAGTGCTTAAACTTCTTGCATTATTCCTTCAAATATTGTAATATTACTACCCCAAATAAATAATTTTGATATACAAATTTCTCAATTTTTTTTTGAAAAAAAAACACCATAGTCCATACACGCCCCACTTTATCCAATAATTTGCACAATACAGTTCAAGCTTGAACTACACTCAAGCGTTCATCAGTATTTACAATAGTTTGAGAAAGTGTACAACAATTTTCATGCTTCAAATGTCTACCAATTTCGTCATGGAAAGTTTTTCGCTCTCTGAAAAAATTGTTTTTTTACTATGGTTGTTTTTAAAAAAAACCTTCAATTTTTCGAAAATATGAGTTTTCATCTAATTTTACGTGAAATTAAGGCAATTTTTTAAAAAAATTCTCAGAAACGACTCCAAATGTTCTTTAATTTTTGTCTCGTATGTATTTGAAGGCCGTGTGATGACGTGAGAACACAGCAGCAATCGTAGACACGAGCTCAGATATTTTCAGGTTTATTAGTAATTAAGTATTTACAAATAAATAGTTTAAACAGTTATTTACAGCTCTGATAGGCCCTCTCCCCTGATCGCAGGAGCGATCCTTAAACGATTCAAGATCTGCCTGACTCTTGGCCCTCACCACTCCTTAGCGAGCTTACGCACTCAACGTAGAGATCCGTGACCGCAGTCACCCGTGGAAATGATCCACCGCGGCATCTCAATACCTGGGTTGCCCTACGAGCATTGGTCGTCTCCGCACCACCCTGGCGCAAGTTTTGTTCATTCGCACGAGCTTTTCTCACAGCTCAAAACCCACCCCCGCGCTTTGTGCTCTCGCTTATATACCTTCAAATCACATGACACGCAACGTCATCTTGCGTTCGCGCGGCGATTCACACTACGTGACTGCCGCGCCGCCACGCATTTTGGGCATCCCTTTCCATGGATTTTTGGAAGTTCCCAAAATACCTCGGGGTGCCTCTGCCCCCTAGCTACCGTCTAATCAAACTCTCCTTACTTTCTCCTACCGGCCTCCTACGTACCTGCACTAATCCTGCTACGCGGCACCTACATGGCCCTGGCCTTCCTGCCCACGAGGTTCTATGGTAATACAATACGTTACAGTCGTAAAGAAATTGGTGCTGGTCTCATTTTCAGCGCATGATCTGTATTTTCAAAAATTGCAACAAAAAAACAAAATAGTACCCAAAATTGCATTGATGATAGATATTTTTTCTTAAATTAAAATCTTCTAAAAAATCAGATCTTTAAAAAATCTTGCACTTTTGTTTTTTAGAAAAAACGAGTTGTTTTTGCGCAGCTTATGTTTGAATTTAATGCAATTATAAAATAATTAGCCGACGTGGATGGCCGAGGTGGCTAAGAGAGTGTACCGACTTAGCGCTTCGGTCCAAAGGGTCGCGGGTTCCAGTCCCATCTTCGGCACGGTTGTTTGTCCCTTGTCTCTCATGTTTGTATTTTCGCGGAGGGCCTCAGAAGGGAAGTTCGCAAAGTGTGTTGGTGTCTTGTGTACGCTCGATTACGCCTTTCGTCGGGACGTAACCGGCTAACCGTCTGTCGGCTGGAAAACGCCATAGAAAAAAAAAGAAATTAAAGAAAGGCTCCAAATGGTTTCTTTAATTTTTTCCTCAATTTCCTCAATTTCTTTAATCAAATTAGAAGTATTTTTTAAAGTCGTTCAATTCATTATTATGTTAAGTCCGGTATACACGGTACAGTTTTCGTGCAGATTGGACGTACAAATACACGTGCTGTCCAGACTGCACGTTTTATATATGAACATGTTAATGATTGTTCATGCAGAAAGCCTACAGTTTGACTCAAGCGCCCCCTAGCGGCAGAATAATTCACTAACGGTGATCGGTCATTGCGATTTTGTGGTTAGGTGTGTCAAAGTGCGATTGTGTGAAGTGATATTGTAACCGCTTGTCGCCGGTCACATTTATAACCAACGGAAAATGGAAGCAATAATACCCGACATTAGGCCCTACACGTAGTTTCTACAGTGGCGAAGAGATGGCGTAAGTCAGAGAAGGATTTCTGAACGCACTCAGACCGTAGCCAATCAGGAAATTTTCGTGGAAATACGGACGTGGCGTGAACTTGCGTCAAAAGAGCTCGCTCTCTTTCTGGTTCGAGACGTCAAGGAGAACGGTTGCCTACGAGTACGCCACATAGTCGACGAGGGACACGCGAAGATTGCGGAACACAAAAGATTTAATAAAAGGTAATTGACTGAGCACTTTTCATGGATTTACGTACTGTGAATATCGTGAGATTACATGGAATTAGTAAATGAATATTAAACAAGAATGCAATGAATGAAAGAACGACGGCGGTAATAGATCGAAATGAATCTGTAAAACCACGTTGCTGCATTTTTGTTGCTAGAAAAGAGGACTATTGTAACATAGGACATGTTTCTTCTTTGTTACAGCTTTCATATTTTTCATATTTTTCATATTTTTCATATATTTCATACTTTATATATATTCTTTATTCTTATTTTTGGGAATTTCACTTTGGAAATCCTATGATGGAATTTTGAGAGTTATGAGAAAGACGGATTATCCAACAACTAGTTTGACTTTTGCCATTACGAAGTCATAACTTGGAGATTCGGACTCGCATTCTGATGCGACCATCGCCTCTGCGAAAGCTGTGGTGAATTTTCGCCGAACGACTGGGAGACGGTGTTCGGAATACTTCAGTTTCGGTGCGACAGGCAACGCAGGGACCTTCCAGAAGAACGACGACCTTGAAGCGCGAGGGTCGCGCGACGGGCCAGCTACACAGCGCGGGACCAACTTGAGGAATTCGCCGGTTGTGAGTCACAGAAAGAACACGCATTAGATTTCAGTCTGGAAAAAACTTGTGAGATAGGATTATCATTATACTAGCCAAAACGTAATGTGAGCTTCTCTCAAAAACAGACGTTGATCGGGCAAGTTTCTTAGAACATTGGTCTTGCTAGCCAGTGGTTTTATTTCTTTTCGACAGTCGTAACAAGAATCAGATTAAAGTAATTCTTTATGTTTATGATAGAAGTTGTTTTGTACAGAATTATTTATTTAGAGTCATATTTTAATGATTCAAATCATTTAAGAGACGTTATGAAACAAAATTTTGTGTTGAAAGGCTATGTAGAAGCCGAAGGTCAAATGTGACTATTGAGTGTAACGTAATTAGTGATTTAAAAGGTAGTAGTGAATTTCGAGTATTGTGTGTATGTATTTTTCTTTTACAGGATGAATATTTGTACTATGATTTGTGTGTCTCATGTGTGATATTCTTTGTGAAGTGTAAATATGTATCCATTGCTTGTTTTCTTGTAAACAGGAATCTGAGTTATTATTACTTTAGTGAAAAACTGCAGTTTAGGTAGGGAATTAGCTACCATGATTTTATGAAAAATGAGAACATAGGAGGATCTGTGAATTTCATTTGTACAGTGATCTTCATTCAATAGAATATATGTTATTTGTCATTTAAAACTGAAAAATTGTGTTGGCTTGTTAATTGATCAGTAGTTTAACAAAGACGAACCCACTACCAATAGGGAAGTTTATCCGTAAATTGAGATATTCCCAGGAATGTTTATTTATTTTATTTATTTACGTCAAAAAACAGTTAAAAACTGCGTATGACGGGCTATGGGGAAAAGTGAATTGTGTGCACATTTTCAAAATTCTGTGATCCCTACACTAAATCATATACTACATAAGTTTTGAATTTTGAAAGGGAGAAAAAAAAACAAAAAACTCCCATGTAATAAAATCGATTTTCAAGGATAAATAAGCAATAAATTTTGAATTTTGAAAGGGAGAAAAAAAACAAAAAAACTCCCATGTAATAAAATCATTTTCAAGGATAAATAAGCAATAAATTTTGAATTTTGAAAGGGAGAAAAAAAACAACAAAAAACTCCCATGTAATAAAATCTATTTTCAAAGATAAATAAGCAATAAATTTTGGCTCTTATTACTTCCTGCCGCGACAACATGGAAACGATAATTTGAATAATTGTATTTCCCACTGAATTCTAGAAGACGTGCACAGAAAATGAAGTTACATTTATGTCCAGAAGCAAAACAAGGGGCCATCTCAGCATTTGCTCAATGGATCAGGGAAACTGGACGAAAAACCTGATCGAGATGGGGGTCATTGACCCGGAAGCTGTGTTACAATAGTTGTTACAGGTTGTTTATACTCATTTATACAGTCCAAATGGTAATTAATGCATTATGTATCATTGTTAAAATTAATGTTACTTTTCTTGTGATGCTCAGTATAGTCTCTAATTGTATAGAAACAGTTATGCAGCAGAAACGATTTCACTTGTGATTTAAACTTTTCTATTGAATTTAATCGTTTAATGTCATCTGGCAAAGTGTTGTAAAATAATGTACATGTATTGTATGTGAATTTTTTGTAATGAGCTGTTGATACTGTCACCTGATGAATATGATTTCTACGTCGAGTGTTATAGTAATAGACTTCGGCATTTTCTGAAAATATATTCCCGCCCTTAAGCAAGTCATTTTTTACAAAAACCACTGATTCGTAAATAAAAAGACACGGTAGTGGTAGAATTCCTAGATTAATGAAGAGAGGCTTACATGAATCACGTGGGTGGGATTTGGTTATTATTCGTACAATTCGTTTTTGTAATCTAAAAGTCTGGGAGCTATAAGATGTATTTCCCCAGAATATTATGCCATATCTCAGGCGGGAATGAACATTCGCGAAGTATACACAACGAGCAGTATGAAGGCTGACTGAATTTGCAAGAATTCTGAACGCGTAGCATAATGAACTTAATTTTGTGTTCAATTCATTTAAATGGACGTTCCATTTAAGGTTTGACTGAATTGAGAGACCTAAAAATTTTGTTGCATTAACATGAGTCAATGGTACACTGTTCATTTTCAATGGAGCACAGAATTGTTTATTTGAAATGGAAAACTGCATTAAAACCGTTTTCTTTTCGTTTACTATTAATTTGTTATTTCGGAACCAATTTGAAACATCTGATATTGTACTATTTACGGTTTCTTTATTGCAAAGGATGTTCGTATCATCCGCAAAGAGAACCGTTCTTCCGTTTCGAATCGTCGAGGGCATATCGTTTACGTAAAGTAGGAACAGAATAGGGCCTAAAATCGATCCTTGAGGAACTCCACATGCAATGGGCAAAGAGTCGGAAAGGTGCGTACGTAATGTTCCATCATTCCAGTAAGGTATTTCAACTTTCTGAGATCGTTGTTTAAGGTACGAACATAACCAATCTAGAGCAATACCACGGATTCCATATGAAGGTAATTTTGAAAGTAAAATGTCATGATCAATGATGTCAAAAGCTTTGAGAGATCTAAAATAATCCAATAGGTGCCTCGTTTTGATCCAATGATGAGGCGACATCTTTAAGAAAAGAAAATATAGCTGTTTCCGTTGATTTTGATTTTCTAAATCCATGTTGGCAATCTGAAAGCGCGTCGTGTTTAGTGAGAAAGGTTTCCATTCGTACGTAAAAAAGTCTCTCTAATATTTTTGAAAAAACTGATAGAAGAGAAATGGGCTGATAATTTTGAATTTCATTTTTGTTGCCTTTTTTGAAGAGCGGCTTAATTTTAGCTGTTTTGAAAATATCTGGAAACGTTCCAGTGCATAAAGATGCATTAAATATGTGAGTTAACGGGTGTATAATGGCATACGCACAAGTCTTTAACAAAGAATCTGGGAATTCATCTAAACCGGACGAATATTTATTGGTGTAATCACACGTCGGTCACATCGTAATCACACGTCACAAATATTATAAACGAATATTTATTGGTGTAATCACACGTCGATCACACGTAATCACACGTCACAAACGGTGTAATCACACGTCGCGAAGTAGGCAAATGACAGATCTACTTTTGTAATCGGTGAGGCACGAGGAGTACGGTTACAATATATTGTGATAAACTTCCTTTTTCCCAATTCTTGACTTCCTATTTTTATTCTCTATGCTCGTCATGGTTAATGAATACCAAATAAATATCATAATCAGAATGCGCACACAGAAATACCGCCACTGACAGTACTCAGACGGCGCAATTCAGTTGTTTCTCTTTAGACCCCCTAGCGGCGGCCTGTGGCGATTCGTGCAGAAAATGTATAGACCGTGAATGCGCGACTTTTGGCTTTTGTACTTCTAGTTTGGGATCTTGAAGTTTCTGTATAGAAACTGTATGAGAATCTGCACGAAAACTGTTCCGTGTATACCGCGCTTAATAAAGGGCGCAGGTTTTATTTTTGCTGAATTTTCGAAAATTGGAAAATAATTGGAGTGAGTATGTGCTGCTATAGCTCCACTAGTTTCACTTTCGCTTCTGACCTACTTAGTTTGCCCACTACTTCATAATGAGGCAGCCGTCGCATGGTGATCTGAAATATCGGAAACCAAAAAAAAGTGTTTTAACAAATTTTTATTGCACCCGAGCAATGAATAAACCACTTTACAGGTCTGAAATTGAATACAAACACTAAACAAATAATACACTATTAACTGAAAAGCACCGAGGTACTTGCAAAATATGTGCGTAAACTCACCAGTGTTACTACTACGAACTATTACCCCTAGTTACATTCTTTAGCATTTGTGTTTTGAGTTCGTATTATATGCTCCTTTACGGCATAGGTCGAGAAATTTATTGTCCTAGGCGAATCTTTTCATGTTATAGATGGTATAAATGTATAATGATATAGATGGTATAAATGTATTTTAGATAAAAATATGATTAATAATCATATTATGAGAGTCTGTAATCAGTGGTTATTATCAAGTATTGTTAATCCACAGAATAACATTTGCTTTTGACGTCAGCCTAAAAAGAACTAAATGAAACTTGGGTTAAATTCTGTAAAATTCAGACACGCTTGAAGCACGTAACCGCCTGCATGTATTCAGCCGTGCGCATGTTGTGTAGTTGTGCCATAAGTAGTGAGAAGAAACGACATTTGCGAAGGAAAACAGTCTATTTAATACACCGCGGTTCACAAACTTCGTATTCTGTTCCGGTACAGTTACGTGGGTCAACAGACGTAGTCAGGACACTTGTGTCTAGATATACACCACGTAATCAATACACGCGAAACAAACGTGAAGCGCACGTACACAAGATGAAGCCGACTGAATCTTGCGTACGCAGCGAATTTTTCCGAGGGTTAAATCTCGAGAATACTTGAAAAATATGAGCATCAACGACTTGTAAAGTAGATGCTAAACGATGCTAATATGCTAAGAAATATTCTGAAGGTCAATATCGCTCAGAAGTGTTCTTTCTACCTGCCATTGAAATATAGGCACTCATAATCATAGCGCATTAAAGTTCATCATTTTTATTCTTAGGAATTGGTTAATTTTTTTGTCTAGGAATTTTGAGTAATTTGTTTTCCACACATTTGTGTAAATCTTCACGTACAATATTTGTGACATCTCGGGTGTTGTCTAAAAACAAAAGCCGTAAAGAGCCCAATGTGTAAATGAATGTACCAGGAAATGGAGTTGGCGCACTCTGCAAAAATGACTCGTGCTATCTCATAATACGAGCTCCAAGCGTCGACTTTTGATCAAAGACAAAACATTGTTGCAAAGACTTCGTCGTGCGTTGATCTTGATATTCGCTTCAGTTTGAACTACACCGAAGCATATTAGTTTTACCCTAACTTGACAATCAAATTTGCTATAGTTAAATTACAGGTACTTTATTAACTATAGTGATCTCAGAAAGAAATAATCATGATAATATACCTTTTGTGTTGCAGTTCTAAGTTCAAGAATTTGTATGCAGTATCTAATATGTTGATAAGTTCCCATAATTATGAAAATATTTCTTGAGAAACACATTGCCAATATGTATAAAGTTTGTTAGTGAGAAAGTAATGGTATATTAATTAAACTTACAATGAAAAGAGTTTTATTTTTAATGTAATATATATTTTCGTGGTCAAACATTTCTTACATTACTTATCATAGCTTAATATTACAAAGATTTATTATATTGTATACTAGTGAGAACCCGTCAAAACTTGACGGTGAGATCTGCAATGCAATATTGTAAATGTAAAATAACTGTAAAATAAATGTAATAAATATAAAATAACTGCAATGCAATATTGGTACAAAAGATATAGCACTATTATACTGAAGGATATTATTTCTAAAGTTTTTTTATGTGCATCTCCTATAAACAACTGTTTGATTTCTTCTGGCATATTGCTCGAAGGTATACTTATTTTCCCATTTAAGCAACACAGAGTAAACTCGTTTGCAGAATTTCTCTCACATGGAAAGTACAAAGCAGAACAAAACTGACATTTCATAGACAATGACCCAATAGAAAACGTAATGACCTCACTATCACGACACCTACGCTGACTTTCTCTTTCCCTGCGTCCAGTTAATACACGTTTGCGTCTTTTGGGCGCGTGGTCAAGGATTCGGAATTCGACATAACCTGTGAACAACTTCACTACTTCAGTACAACCGAGCAAAACCCACTGTGCGAATGTTCTCTACAAAATACACCACAGAAGCAAATACATGCAAACTGTCAACACCACAATGCAATTATTACACTGAAACAAAGTCTCGACGAATTGTTAACAAATCTCAACAATCAAAACAAAACATCAAGCAACGTGGACTCACATTTATCGACTTATATATATATATATATATATATATATATATATATATATATATATATATATATATATATATATATATATATATATATATATATATATATATATATACAGAATTGAAACAGCCACCCTTTGGAAGAAAACAATTGGCTATTGATAAGCGTACTATTAAATAATGATTTAATTAATTAATTTACACCGTAAATGTTGGTGAATCAACACAAACAATATCTGATAACACATCTAGGGATCATATTCTTTCATTTAAAAGAAAAAAATAAAACAATCGGTTCAATAGAAGCTCTAAACGAAGCCATGGCAAAATACCTTATTTTTTTAAATATATAGATAAGTCATTTTGTTACCTTTTCCGTCCATTTAAAAGCATTTTCCCGCTGATGAAAAACAGTGAAATTTCTCGTCGGTCGTCGTATGCTCTGTTTTATTCTCTTTTAAATGCTTCAAAGCGTTTGATGCTTCGTTCATTAGTTTTTGAGAAATTTTTTTTCACAGCTGGTGTCAACTGTCAAGCCATAAGTGAGTGAACTAGATGCATTTTCCCGAATTGGGAATTTTCAGCACATTCATGCATGTCAAACATCATAAATCATAAACTATTAAAGATAATTATTAATTAAACAGTTCCACTTATTTTTGACATTCAAGAATAAATGTATTTTGCGTATATTATTACATATAGTATTTTCTGATGACGTTTCGGCTACACCTTTTAGCCAACGTCAGTCCTGTTTTTTAATTGTACATTTGAACAATTTTAGTACATAATTTTTAATACATTTTACAATAAAAATCAGTTCACAGAAGCTTACCTTATAAATTACAGTTGGAATCTTCCTTATTAACACATTTACATTATATACATTATTATTACTATTGTAAGCGTGCGTACTTCCGCTCGCTGTTACTTCATTTCTGTTTATCGTCTGTTTGAATACTGGAGACGATTACATGACGAAACATGTAATATTCAACGGTCAAGGAAAGGGGAGGAAACAATGAGGAAGAATTAATTTTGATTTTTATAGTTAAGTTGAAAAAACAAGTTGTCGTAAATTCCAGTGAAGATTTTATCATAGTATTTAAAGTTGGATTCATTTTCATGAGTAATGTCTCTGATACTAATCTCGCGCCTTTTCGCGGTTCATGGTCCAAAATTTTAACTGATCCGAAATCCATTTAATGTCCTGTTTCAATTTGATGTCTGAGTCCGAGTTTACGTTTTGAAAAGGTTCTTTAATGTTTCTTTGATGTTCTGATATTCTTTGCTTAAGTTTTCTCAATGACCAATATAAGATTTGGGGCATTGGGTACAATTAATGTTATAAACGATATCTTGTTTTTCCATTTTTTCAATCCTATGTTTCTTCTTCTTCTCCTTCTTCTTCTCCTTCTTCTTCTCCTTCTTCTTCTCCTTATTCTTCTCCTTCTTCTTCTCCTTCTTCTTCTTCTTCTTCTTCTTCTTCTTCTTCTTCTGCTGCTGCTGCTGCTGCTGCTGCTGCTGCCGCTTTTGCTGCTGCTGCTTTTGCTGCTGCTGCTGCTGCTGCCGCTTTTGCTGCTGCTGCTTCTGCTGCTGCTGCTGCTGCTGCTGCTTCTGCTGCTGCTGCTGCTGCTTCTGCTGCTGCTGCTTCTGCTGCTTCTGCTGCTGCTGCTGCTGCTTCTGCTTTTTCTTCTTCTTCTGCTGCTGCTTCTGCTTTTTCTTCTTCTTCTGCTGCTTCTGCTTTTTCTTCTTCTTCTGCTGCTGCTGCTTTTTCTTCTTCTGCTGCTGCTGTTTCTTCTTCTTCTTCTGCTGCTGCTTCTTCTTCTGCTTCTTAGTAGGCCATAGGCCTGTTCCATTCTTTGGATTTAAAAGCATTCGTGACATCGTGGGCCTCGGTCTTCCGGGATATTCTTCCCACAGGTCTATTGTCTCACCCTTACAATTGTGTCTTCATTCTGTCAATGTGTTGATTCAATTCTCTTCTATCTTTGTTAATCTTAATAAGGTTTTTTTGGTTTAGAATTTTTTGTACAAATATATAATTTTGTCCTAGGGGAAGTTGTTTTATGAATGTATGGGTTTATTTATTTATTTATTTATTTATTTATTTGTTTGTTTGTTTATTTATTTATTTATTTATTTATTTATTTATTTATTTATTTATTTATTTATTTATTTATTTATTTATTTATTTATTTATTTATTTATTTATGTATTTTACGTCAAAAAACAGTTAAAACTGCATATGACGTGCTATAGGGAAAAGTGAATTGTGTGCACATTTTCAAAATTCTGTGATCCCTACACTAAGTCATATACTACTTAAATTTTGGAGAGAAAAAAAGAAACCCTCCCATGTAATAAAATCTATTTTCAAGGATAAATAATAAATTTTGGCTCTTATTCATGTTCTTTCGGAATAATACTTCCTGCCGCGACAACATAAAAACGATAATTTGAATAATTGTATTTCCCTCTGAATTCTAGAAGACTTGCACAGAAAATGAAGTTACATTTATGTGCAGAAGCAAAACAAGGGGCCATCTCAGTATTTGCTCAATGGATCAGGAAAACTGGACGAAAAACCCGATCGAGATGGGGGTCATTGACCCGGAAGCTGTGTTACAATAGTTGTTACATGTTGTTTATACACATTTATACAGTCCAAATGGTAACTAATGCATTATGTATCATTGTTAAAATTAATGTTACTTTTTTTGTGATGCTCAGTATAGTCTCTGTATAGAAACAGTTATGCAGCAGAAAAAATTTCACTCGGGATTTAAACTTTTCTATCGAATTTAATCGTTTAATGTCATCTGGCAAAGTGTTGTAAAATAATGTGCAAGTATTGTATGTGAATTTTTTGTAATGAGCTCTTGATACTGTCACCTGATGAATATGATTTCTACGTCGAGTGTTATAGTAATAAACATCGGCATTTTCTGAAAATATATTCCCGCCCTTAAGCAAGTCATTTTTGACAAAAACCACTGATTCGTAAATAAACAGACAAGGTAATGGTAAAATTCCTAGATTAATGAAGAGAGACTTACATGAATCACGTGGGTGGGATTTGGTTATTATTCGTACAATTCGTTTTTGTAATCTAAAAGTCTGGGAGCTATAAGATGTATTTCCCCAGAATATTATGCCATATCTCAGGCGGGAATGAACATTCGCGAAATATACACAACGAACAGTATGAAGGCTGACTGAATTTGAAAGAATTCTGAACGCGTAGCACAATGAACTTAATTTTGTGTTCAATTCATTTAAATGGACGTTCCATTTAAGGTTTGACTGAATTGAGAGACCTAAAAATTTTGTTGCCTTAACATCACTCAATGATACACCGTTCATTTTCAATGGAGCACAGAATTGTTTATTTGAAATGGAAAACTGCATGAAAACCGTTTTCTTTTCGTTTACTATTAATTTGTTATTTCGGAACCAATTTGAAATATCTGATATTGTACCATTTACGGTTTCTTTATTGCAAAGGATGTTCGTATCATCCGCAAAGAGAACCGTTCTTCCGTTTCGAATCGTCGAGGGCATATCGTTTACGTAAAGTAGGAACAGAATAGGGCCTAAAATCGATCCTTGAGGAACTCTACGTGCAATGGGCAAAGAGTCGGAAAGGTGCGTACGTAATGTTCCATCATTCCAGTAAGGTATTTCAACTCTCTCAGATCGTTGTTTAAGTTACGAACATAACCAATCTAGAGCAATACCACGGA
Source organism: Teleogryllus occipitalis (assembly GCA_011170035.1). Classification (NCBI taxonomy): domain Eukaryota; kingdom Metazoa; phylum Arthropoda; class Insecta; order Orthoptera; family Gryllidae; genus Teleogryllus; species Teleogryllus occipitalis. The sequence continues at coordinate 43,886 of BLKR01015135.1, read as the reverse complement.
TTCCATATGAAGGTAATTTTGAAAGTAAAATGTCATGATCAACGACGTCAAAAGCTTTTGAGAGATCTAAAAATAATCCAATAGGTGCCTCGTTTTGATCCAATGATGAGGCGACATTTTTAAGAAAAGAAAATATAGCTGTTTCCTTTGATTTTGATTTTCTAAATCCATGTTGGCAATCTGAAAGCGCGTCGTGTTTACTGAGAAAGGTTTCCATTCGTACGTAAAAAAGTCTCTCTAATATTTTTGAAAAAAACTGCTGGAGAAATGGGCCGATAATTTTGAATTTCATTTTTGTTGCCTTTTTTGAAGAGCGGCTTAATTTTAGCTGTTTTGAAAATATCTGGAGACGTTCCGGTGCATAACGAATTAAATATGTGAGTTAACGGGTGTATAATGGCATACGCACAGGTCTTTAACAAAGAATCCGGGAATTCATCTAAACCGGACGAATATTTATTTTTTAGTTTACAGATTATTTTGAGAATTTCATAGGAAGTTTCGGAAACGAACATCGTGTCTAAAAATTTGGGTGAATTGTCTGTTTTTGAATTTTGTGGCTGAAGACCCTCAGTGAGATCGTCAGCAATTCTCGAAAAGTATTGGTTAAAGAGACTAGCCACTGTTGCCGGATCGTTCACATTTATATCGTTATATTTTAAAACAACATTCTCTACGGGGTTTCTAGTTGATTTGGTAGTATTTTTTATTCTATTCCACATTGTTTTTGTTTTGTTATTTGAGTTCAAAATATCCTGATCGTGTTTCATGATTTTAGCCTGCCTTATGATTTTTCGTAACAATGTTTTGTATTTTTTTTAAAGTAGATTAGGAAAATTTTAAATTTAGGGTAAATTTTAAAATATAAGGACTAACAATGATTTTATAATCTGCAGATTTTGAAGTTATAGAGTTTTGTACTAGAAGAAAAGAGTCTTCTTTTAACAAATTTTTCAATAATTTTTGGAGGATAATCATTAAGAGCTAGTATGGATTTCACAATGTGGATATTTTGGTAATGGTATCTTCATTTTGTCAATTATTTATAAACAGATAGAAAAGATTTTTTAAAAATTATTTGATCGCTAAAAGAATAAAGAAATCAAATGTACAAGGGAAAACAAAATAGACTCAAAATTCTAGACTTTTTTTCTCAGATAGACAACTACCTTAATGGTATTTGCTTCAAATAACATTTAAGAGATGCAACAAATGTTCTTCACAGAATTCCTGATTAGACTATTCGATTTCTTCGCTCAGAAATTGTAATGTCAGCCATTGTGAGTATGTAATCTAAGGTTCCTGTGACGTCTATCAGCGCCATTGTCAGTTTGACCGATTTCGAGATAACTAAAGACAAGAGATTTACTGGTAAAGAACAGTCCAAACCAAAGGTTTGCAAGTTGAGTTCACTTGAACGAAAGGAAGAAGTCTCGATTACATCAGTAATATCCAACAGCTTGAGATGTTCACCTGAAGTAGTTTTGATAAAATATTTTACGTCATTTTTCTTTGCTTTTAGGGCATTTTTAAAATATGTTTCAGGTCATCAGAATCCGCCCCCTAATTATGATTATTGTTATTATAAGTTATTAATTGTAATATCAAGATTTATACTTCAGAATTTATAGCCGCGCCCTTTCCTTGGTGCGGTCTGTGTATCCGTAAATCTACGAGCGTGTTCCTGACGCCAAACCACAACAAAAAGGTCCTATGCTTATGGGTCCGCAAATCTTTGGTCAGGGACTTATGAGTTATGAAAGTGATCAACCTCAAACTTGCATTCATCCCAATTTCTTCATTACAGGTCATCATGAAATGACATTTATTTTGTTTTCTCTGATTACCTTTTGCTTTGTTTTGTCTCTGTTCTGTCCTTTCTTCTGTTTTGTTTTATTCGCAGTAACATTCATCAAACTACAAGATGTATTCGGTGGGAAATATGATAGAGATACACTACGTTTATGGCCTAATAGATGGGAATTCGGTAACAGCATGTCAGCTTTATGCGGAAAGGTAAGGCAAGTACCTGGTGTAAAAACGTATACACACACATTTTTATTTTATTTTACGTCAAAACAATTAACATTCATCATCGCTTGTAGAGACTAATTCATTTAAGAGTTTCAAATGTTGGGAGGCCACGAACCTGTGCGATTGACTAACGAGCTCTTCGTAGTATGGATGAAGCTCCATCAACTAGAACAAGAAGAATTGCGAGAAAGGAAGGTGTTGGATCAACTTGGCTCCCAATTTAAATTTCTACGTTTAAATGAAGTGCTACTACCAAATTCCAGTTCGCTTGGCCACAAATGTGTTTCATTTATTTCTCTCGCAGAATACATCTTGTACTATGATGACCTTTCCTGTGAATAAAACAAAACAGAATAAAAGATGAAGCAAACAGAACAAAAGCAAATCGTAGAAAGGAAACAAATGTCATGATCACCTGTAACGAAGAAAGTGGGGAAAAAAGGTTGAAGTTAATTACTTTCATAACTCAAAATTCCCTAACAAAGGATTTGCGGTGTCGTGTTCATATAAAACCTTTTTATTATGTTTTGTTGTTAGTAGCATGCTCGCACCATTATGGACACACATTAAGACACACCCTAATTTTTACATTACAATTTTTTTCTTGTATTCCAGCATTTTAAATGACCTTTTGTGTTACAATGAATTGTTCATAATCGGGCATTTTACGGCACGAATGATTCCATCATCACACATTCAGCCAATCCTAGCGAGAGAATCGGGAGGAGGTAGAGGTAAACGGAATAGCCGACCACTGTTTTCTCGCACTGAAATACTCGAGACGTCACAAAGTTCTCGCAAAATTAAGGGGACACATCTCTGAAGATAATGAATATTCTTATTTCCGAGATAGAGAGTTGAAATGTTTGCCATATCATAAGTAAAAAAATACATTTTGATACAGTTTTATTAAAAAATATACATTTTAATTTTGACTTTTTTTGAAAAATCATTTATTGAGGCGTTATATTTCTAAAATGTTCCAGAAGGTGGAGCTTTTCTGTTTCGGTTGGAGACGGTTAATTTTTCACCTGGTTAGTCCTTGAACCTGTAAGAATGGAAGTTGCTTTTATTGGTTTCAAAGCATTGTTAGTTTTTTTTTTAATTGTGAATCTCTAAGAAATATTTTTTAAATTTATTTATGTAATATTGTTCAATACTATTATGCCATAAGAAGATAAGTAATTAATTGTTTTGGGTCGTATAAGCAAATATTATTCCTATATATTAATAAAAGCTTATTTAAAAGTTTCAATGGGTTATTAAAAAAATTATGACTAAAGAAACAATTTGAATATTGCACTGTGCGACGAAAACTACTTTCCGGATATATGAAGTCAATGCCAAAAAGGGACGGAAATATAGCGTACATGGACCTTTAAACCTTTCATTTCGGATATTTGAATCTCACGCAAGAGAGAAATTAAAATCCGGCACATACATCTCCAAGGTCTCATTGTATTTATGAAAATAAAACAAAAAATCAAGTTTTTGATAAGATTTGGTCTAATTTCACAGCTGTGACCCCTTAAGTTTGATTCTCTTGTAAATTTATAATGCTGCTACACAAAAAATTGCGTATGCAACTCGTTTATGATGTTGCTTTGTTGCATTCGTACAAATTTGAAAACTTGCTCCTAACGTCACTCGTTTTCAAAACAATTACTCATGCAATAAAGCTTACCATTATAAACTAATGGTAAAAACTACTGTTATGGCATTTATTGGAGGATTATTTTAGTATTGATTTTTTTCATTATTGATATAATTTAGTTATTATTAGAACTTTTCATAACAAATTAACAAAGTCACTAAATACTACAAATTTTCAGAAAATTCCATGTGATGAAATTAAAGACAATATTGTATCACACTACTTTCACTCATATCTGGCAATATATCACCTAAGGTAACTTTTCCATTCGTTCTAAAATTAATATAATTGATTTTTTTCAAATAAATTTTAATTGCACAATACTTAACTAGCACATAAATGCATAACAAACTAGTGGTGATACAATAGAACATTATTTCTCGTAGTATTTCAAACTTTTGCAAGTTTCAATAATTCAGAGCGACCAAAGAAAATGAGACCTGTGCCACTTATAAGCATCCCTTGTTCTATCCGTGGAAAAATTTGAAGAAAAAATTTGGAGCGTTTTTTGTGATGTTTTCCCACAATTTGTATTCAAGCATTAATTACACAAAAAATACTCGTTTTTTTAATTGTACATGATTTTTTAAAGGGCTGATTCTCTAGAACATATTTCATTTCAAACAAAAATCTCTATTTTCAATATTGTAGGTTTGGAGTGTTAACTGTTTGCAGTATTTCGAAAATACAGAATTCGCCGAAACTTAGACCAGTATCATCTTATGTCCTTTCGTACACACGGAAAGAAAATTAAAATTAATTTAAATATTAAAATTTAAATTTAAATATGAATTAAAATTTAAATTTTAATTCATATTTTCATGAATTTCAATTCAAAATTGTACATGAGCTTAATTGAATATCTGTCAGTGAAGAACAAATTTCATTCAAGGAATAATCTTTAACTTCAATATTATAGTTGTAGGAAGACAGCAAAATTTTGAGCTTTGAGCTATCACATGACACAGTTTATTAAAAGAATTTGGAGCCGTTTTTGAAAATATTTTTAAAATGTTGTTGGGGCTTCATCTAAAGAATTCTCAAAAATCAAAATATCCTATTCAACATAAGAAGGCCTTGAGTTCCTTTAAATAGGTGATGAAATACCAATTTTGAAGAAAATCCGCTGAACGGGTTTCGTGCTAGCGTTGACCACGGACGGACGGACGCACACTGGGGTATTTGGTGCCAACACCTGGCCATAAGTCGAAACCCCAAATTTGAACTGAGGAAATATTTAGCATTTCCAGCATGAACTGAAAGGTTTGTTGCATCGTGTTGTGCAATATTTGGCCTCTTGGGAAAGGCTAACGGCTGTTATCATCGGTCTGCTTCCAGCCGTGTTGCGTTCTAGTGTAACTTATCCAGCGCGTGTCTCAGTGAGTGGTTTCGAAAACGCATTTGTACGATTTTTGTGTTTTCTGAACTATTACTTTGATAATGGATATTGATGTAAAATGTATGCACTATTACTTTAGAATAAAATTTTTCTCAGATATCGATAATTACTAATATTATCGAATATTTCACATTTACCTGTAAAGTAAGATAATTTCAAGTATTTTTTACCAAACATTAGCATTTTAGTTGAACTGCCGGACGGTGTCGAGCCATAAAGTTTATACCAATTGATAGACAATTTTAGAAGCTATTTGGAACATGAGTCAGGTAATCCACATAAATCCACTAACATTTGTTATAAATTTTTATTGTAAGCTCGGTAGCGCCACTTTGATTAAGAAATTGCGCGAAGTAATATTTTCTTTTGCAGAATCTGAAGAAAATATCAAGAATCTGACTAAGAAAGAACTAATTAATGTGATAACGGATAGTTCTAAATATTTTGGTGAAAAGGTAGATCATGTGCAAAATTGTTTATAGGTTTTTTGTAAGTGTTAGTCAATCAAAGTCAGTGTTTTGAAGGATTGCGACACTTTAAAAGCGAATTTAAACAAAAGAGGAGAGCATCAATTTACTTCGAAGATAGATTTCTAATAAATAATGGAAGTTGGCTAAACGAAACTGTAAAATTAACAATGTCAAAACGTAAGCAGGGGCCACCATCGAAATGTAACCCCAGTCGGCGGCGTTAGACCGAAGAACTGGGGCAGCAAATAACAAATAACGCATTGATGTACGCTGCAAAAATGAATCTCAAAGCTGCTTAATCTCGAAAAACAATGCGGTAGCAGTTTTTAAATAAATAAATCTCCGAACAGAGTATCGAAGGTCTATAAAGCTCTAACCAGTCCTAAGCAAGAACTACAAAAACAACTATGTACGGTTGAAGAGCTCTACGTATTTGTGGAAACTAATTGAACACGAATGCACTACGATATAATTAGTTTTGCAAGCAAAAATATGTACCCGTGATATTCATTGTTGCAGAAAAGCGAAAGTCCAGCGTTATTCCAAGTCAAATTCTTATATGGAAACTGAGACAGGGGTTGAAATGAATATGCAGAGTTTGTTAGATCACACAACATTAAGACTCTGAAAGTACATACACGTTCTTTTAACACTTTACCTTCAGAAAATACAGAATTTTCAATTTTCAGAAAGTTCCAATTCAAAAAAGAAAGGTACCAAAACTGGAAACATATATATTCTGACGCGTTTTCATGTTTAAAAATGAAACGGGTAAGTTCGCAAACATAATTCACAGAACTTCCGACCAAGTGACTGTGTGTTCAAATATCATTGTATAGAAGAAATATTCCGACCTTTGTTTTCTAAGGCACGTGCCTGAAGCGAGGCATTTTAATCCGGCTCGTCCGTCTTAGTTTTGACGTCAAGTAAAAGGACTCCTTGCACCTCCGGCGTCGATGACCTCTCCGATCAGTCTGTCACCACAGAAATGTAGACCCTGATTGCTCATCGAATTTAATTTTTTTTACTTGTACAATTTTATATTTATTCATTAATGGTTATTTCTTTTATTATTTTGTATCTTTAATTTTAAATGCGTATTAAAACTAAAATTTATAAAAAAATTGATATTTAGTGAGATTTTTATTTTAATTATTATTTACAATAACAATTAAGTTCAGAACATTTTCTTGTGCCAATGAAGATTGCCACTGCCCGGAAAGTTTTGTACTAAAAATGAAATAAAATGTACTCGTAGTACAAATATGACTTCTCACGGAAAAATATGTTTATATCATATTTGTAAATTTATCATCTATAATGTATTTAAATTTCATGGGAAGTCAGTTCCCATCGATATTACCGACAAAATATCTTTGGCCAACTTTTTCGGTGAAATACTCCTCTGTGGGACGGTCGTTTTGCTGTCAATCGATTTTTAGTTATCAGGGTCCAATAAAACATGAATTATGTCTACACAGCGTGTTAGAGGAAGTAATTAACTATATACAAGAACGATATGAATACATCTTTCGTTGCCAGGTCCCGGCAGTAAGATTTTCTATCCCAAAATCGCCGATTCCCGGTGCACGATTACACGTGTCTCGTCACGATACAATCGTCGATACGATACTCACGTCACAATGAGCTGAGAACGTAAAATTATGTTTGCATGAAGTTTGGTAAAAATTACTCCTATCGTCCTACCCTACAGATAGGAATAAATTCTAAGTATCCACTCTTTGATTGGTTGCCAATGATTGATTAGAGTTCCCGGGCGCGTGAATTGCTAAGGTCATTAGTCACGTAAGTGTGGACCAAGTTTTTATCGCGTTAGGTGGTGGTTAACTTCCCCCGCTGAATGGCGAAATCCAGTGCCGACCTACACGTCGGCTTGCTGTGTTTTCCCCCAAGTAGGAACGCTAACGGATAACCGCCCCAACCAGAACACACTCTAAGCTCCCGACTGGTCATGTGTGGTAGTGTAGTGCATGCAAGTGTAAATGTAAGTAAGGACTGGGGATAGGACAAAGAAGAGGAAAGAAAGCGGTCAGCGGCCCATTTGTTAGGGTTTTTCTTCGGCATTGATCGCAAAAACCTCCCTGGCGTTGATCGCAAAAAACACGGAAAACACCGATCAAGGTAGCTAGAATTCTTCTCCAGTCAATGGCTGAATTCGTCCTATCTATCTAGCTTGTATCGAAAATCCTGACACCCGTTGGGACTGGAACCCTAGGGCCTCTCGGTCAGAGGCACTGCAGTGACATCAGTTGATGCCCTGAGTCACCTAAGCCGATGGCTCAGGGTTTATGGGCAAGACGAAGAAACTTTCGTACTAAATGCTCATTCTCATAGTGCCATTACTAGACATCGGATGTTTAGGGAAATGCCTATTTTATTCTAGCGAACTTATTTAAATTTTAAATTAAATTAGATGTGCACGAATCATGACAAATGATGACATATGACGAAGTTTTATTATGTCTATTTTTGCTTTTTTTGGTATAAATGCCTTTTTTGCATAAATGCCTTTTTTAGGACTTTTTTGCCTTTTATGTATTATTTTATATACAATGCAAAGATATCGGAAAATTGGCCATGGTTCAACGTGACCACTGATTACGAAATCTTCAATTCACGTCTTGGTATTTTAAAATACAAGAGAATTCCTAAAAGTATACCAACTGATTTTTCTCCATACTCCATTTCTCCCTACTTCATAAATACCAGACATGTTCTGAGAACATGGTCGGCACACCGAGGGTACCGAAATTTTAAGTGGAAATAAATGTAAATTCCTAGGTTTCAGTGTTGCTAGTGTTGGACTTCTAAAATATATGCCAGTCATATCATTAGATGTTGAGAGATCCTTCACCGCATTCAAACTGATTTTGTTTCCTAATCGTCGCAAATCTGAAATTGTGATCCTTCAAAAGTTACTGGTAATATGCAAATATTACTGGTTAATGCAAACTATTAGGAATAAAATGTAGAAGAGTTGTAAATATGTAAATCTAGTTTTACATTAAAATGTACGAACTTGTTTTGTGCATTTAAGTTTACAAAATAATATAGTAAAAAATTACAAACATTTTTTAAATTTTATTGTGTATATAACCTATGACAGTGCCTTTTTCTCCTTATTCTTGATTTTTAGTGACTTTTTAAGTGCCTAAAAGACGAATTTTTTAGTGCCTAAATATCCGATGTCTTGCCATTACACTTTGAGTAATTGAGGTCAAAATCGTTACCAGGGCTTTGCCAATGAGAATACACATGTTTCCCATGCCGATATCAATAATGCCCATACCAGCCCATATAGTATGTGCCTCGGTGGGTGAGGGGTTAGCTTACTGGCCTCAGAACTCCCAGTGTGCGGAGTCGATCCAGGCCGAGGTGCGCGAATTTTCGAAGGGCGGAAAATTCAATTACTCTTGTGGCATGCAACCTTCCTGCCTAGCGGATGCCCGGCAAAATTAAATCCCTCCGACAACATCCCGCCCAAACGAGCTATATCCCACTCTTCTCCCAACCAGGCCGCTTTAATAGTTAACTGAGACCGACATCTGGCAGAGAAAGTAAGAGTCAAATCCCAGGCGCATTTGGGGGCCTATCCGCGAGGTTGCACCTGCTTGATAAAGGTCCCCAGACCCGCGTCGGGGGTAGGCTTCCAAGGAAGCCTGAAATGTGGGTTCATGTATACATGAAGATAGACTATAGTACTGACTTACAGCCACCAAATAGTGTTGCTGCTGTCTCATAGGTAGCTCATTCCCGCAGCAAGTTAGCTAATGACTGTGCCTTACTTTACGTGGCGATACTCGGGCCATCAGACCCGCTGTTCCGTCGGACCAACGCTACGCTCCTTTCACCATCTATCGGAGGTATTTCTCGGTCGACGAAACAGGCGATTTTGAATGAATCTCAGAGGCTTCTTTCAGGCTTGAGGTTCTTTTAAACACAGTAAATCTGCAATAAGAACAGTCGGTTTTACTTTCCTTTCGGAGGAAGGCGTACGAAGGATTATTTCGCCTTTAAAAATCCAAGGCTTCGCTCGGATTTCAATCCGCAAAATTGACTACAACACCCCGAACGCTAACCGTTAAACCACCTAACCTGCTAAACATACGCCCGTAATTGTTCCGGTATATAACCCGCAGTTGTTCCGGTTTGCCAGTAAGCTGGTCGATATCAATAAGACAACGTGGAAGCAGAGATGCACAACGATGGACAGTGTAGTTTCTGTGGAGGGAAGAAACTACTGCTTCTGATATCCACAAGAGGTGCCATATGTGGGGAGTCATCACAAGGTTGTTGATCCATGTTTCGTCGGGTATCAGAGTTCAAGGACGGCTCTGCTGAAGAAACGTAAAAGCAGTGGGCGTCCAGCAACTGCACGCCAACCAAACAATGCCAAGCGCGTCAATGAATTAATAATGACGAACAGGTGAATCACGTTTGGTGAATCAGAGAAGACAACGGGTCTATCACGGGGACCCTTCACAACATCATCCATGAGGATTTGAAGATGAAGGTGTGTACACAAAGAATGCCCATACCCTCACCATTGTGCAGAAACTGAAGTGTGTGGAGATGTGCCAACAGTTGGTTAAACAGAACTCTGCAGATCAAGCGGAGTTTTTCGGGGTCTCGTCACCGTCGACGAGTCATGCTTCTTCCACGAGACTCCAGATTCTCCATATTCGCCGGGTCTGGCTCCCAGCGACCATGCCGTATTCGACGCAATGATAAAGGTCACGCGGGGTAAGAAGTTCACCACCAATGACGAGCTTCATGCAGTTTTCCAACAGTGGCGCCGGTATACACCCAAGGAAATGCTTGCTACGCAAATACGGAAGCTGCCAGAATGACGGCAAAAGTGCATAGACATTGATGGGGAACACCTGTAATATAAACTGTATTCGTTCATTTAGTAAATTGTTTCTCTAAATACAAATCAAATGTTGTGACAATCATTTATGAACGACCCAAGTTTGATGGAGAAGAACGGAGCGGAGTAGGGACGCGGTGGAGCTGGGCGGGTGAGGATGGACGGGGTAGAATGAGATCGGGGCGGGGAGAGGTGGATGAGAGGAGTACATTGATTGATAGATTGGTAATGACGCGTCAAAAGCAAGGTCAATGGTCAAGTAAGTGTAGTACATTTTTTATCTAGGAGGTGGCGGTGATCTTCCCTCGCTCGGAAGTGAGATCTGGCGCCGACCTAGGTTGGCTTGCGGGGATTTTCTCCAAACAAGTATCTCCCACCAGCGTGACACCGCCCCAGCCGGAACAAGCTCAAAGCTCCCGACTGGTCTCCCGCCAAGTGTGGTAGTGCAGAGCATGTGAGTGTATGTGTGTGCAATGGATTGATTTCCCCTCGCAGGATGGTGAGATCCACCGGTCGACCTATCGGTCGGCTAGCGGGGATTTCCTCAACCAGGTATCTCCCACCAGCGGAGCACCCCAGCCGGGACAAGCTCCCGAGCGGTCTCCTGGCATGTGTGATAGTGTAATGCATGTAAGTGTGTGTGTAATTAAGGGGCGAGGATAGGGCAAGGAAGAGGAAGAAAAGATCGCGCGCGTCTTTGGCCCGTTTGTGAACATTTATTTTTAATTTTCACCTTTGTTGTAAACATTGTAATAACCGAGACTTAAATGAATATTGGACATTCAAATTATTGGACTTTTTTGAACAGACGTTTCGCAATGGAGCTTGAGACGGAGATCAAAATAACATATTACTATCATATGAGATATACTTTTCTCATTACCGATGTAGAAGAAAGGAATGTTTGATGATTCATGATATCACCAGCTCACGCATCCTCGCAGATCGCTTGTGAGGTATAGCAAAATAAGTTCCAAACAATGTTAACAAGACAGTTTAAAATACGAAGGTATAAATGTACTAATATTTTACGGGGGTTGTCAGAGTTCGTCTGGTGGAATGTGTCAGACTCCATTCAAGATTGGCACTACTTCTATTCGACCCCGTTGAGATTAAAACCCCACCTTGGTATATGTTTCAAGAATCAAGTTCTGGCTAAGTACAGAGTGAGTAAATAAACAGAAAGACAAAAGCTTCTCACAGTATGGAGACACGATTTGAGTGCCCGTGAATCGAACACATTGAATAATACACATTGAATCGCGGGAAGTCATCAATGTCTCTCGTTCTGAGTATATATGATGCGCGCTAGAGAAGTGGGGTGAGAACATATCTAAGTCAATCACATCTAATGTGTTAATAAAATCTATAAATAGCTTCGGTAAAATACTCTTATAAATGAACTAAGATTTATTACTTAAAAGTGAAGCATTGTTATGATGTTTCATTTTTACTTTCTCGACGTAATAGGTACTACTTACGGGGTTAAGAGAAAGTATAGTAATGCTGCAGCGAAATTGGCGATTTTTCTATAGAAAACTTATATTGCGGAGGGAGGGGGTCGAAAAACTGGATAACTATTGTTCCTATATGTAGAAAATTACTTCTACCACTAAGAAAAATTAACACAGAAATAAAAAAGCGCCCAGTTTACACAATTCAATTGCTTTTTTATTTCTGTTTTAATTTTTCTTTATAAACACATCTATTCATATCTTTTGTAAATAAGGAACAATTTACATGTTTATATATTTTTGAAATGCAAATTTTTGCATAGAAAGTATTTTTTCAAACCAACTTTTGAGTGCTTATTGCGGCTCAGCCAATCGAAATCTTGGAGTTTATTAGACAAAGTATGCTGGAGAATTGACTGAAGAGCTTATTTCAAGTTTCGTTGTTTCCTCCCAGGGCATTCTGTATAGTCATAATCCACGTTTTGTGGATTCTTTATACCGAAAAATTGGTTGACCGCGAAAGGTGTCTGTCAGTCTCTCCGCTCAGACGATTTTCTTCTAAGCTGATATTTCTCGAATGATCTGGCGAAACTCGAGACTCTAAGAGTTTGGCATGATTTTTTGATTTTCGGGGATTCTTTCCATTAAGACTCAACATTTCCAAAATTTTCTCCAAAATTATCCAATTTTTTGTTAAACTTTTCCTTAGGATAGCGCAAAGAATGTTTAAAAATGAGGTATGTCCCACTTTCCTTAAAATCTCAGAATTTTAAAAAATGGCAAAAGTTCAAGATATTTCCAGCATCTACCTACAACTAGAATATTGAAAATAAATACTTTTTTGAATGAAATCTATTGAGCAAAGACGGATATTCAAATAAGCTCGTGTAGAATTTTTCGTAAATATGAGTAGTTTTCGAGTATATTTGCGTGAAATGTGGGCAATTTTTAAACAATTATTTTTAAAAACGGTAGTAAAAGTAGTACGGTAAAAAGAACTGGTGCTGCTCTTATTTTTGGCGGACTCTATGTATATTCGAAAATTAAAAAAATAACATTGCAGAAGTACAATATTGATGATAGAGACATTTCTCCAAGAAAATATTTTGTAAATAATTTAATAAAAAAGTGATTTTCGCGTACTTTCTGCTTGAAATTATTCCATTTTGTTTAAAAAACTCAAAAGACGGCTCAATTTTTTTTCTTTAAATTTTCTCCACGGATAGAGCAAAGGACATTTAATGGATGACGCGGGTCTCATTTTCGTTGAATATCTGAGTTTTTGAAAAATGCGGAAGTAAAAATATCAAGAAATCACTTGTTTTTCAAGCGTGGGGAATGTTGAGTTCAGCGTGCGACCGACGGTGTAGTGGTAACGTGTCTAGCATGTTGACTCGAAGGACCTGAGTTTGACTATCGGCCCGGTGAAAAAAATTTGGGTGGTTGGAAACACTTTTGCCGCATCAGATAGTTGTACAATATTTCGTCGCTATTATAAATAATGCGAGATAGTATGTACTGACGTAGCACTACTAGTTTAAATTAAAGTATCGGCCTAAAGTTTATATTTTAACATTTAAAATACATTTTTTTAAATCTATAATAATGTGTTCACAAAAATTATATTCACATCAAATGAAAATAAATCTTTCTAGGTTTAATTTCAGTGTTTTATTTACTTTTTTTTTGTAGGTAAAGGTTGGCCTGTGAGAAACTCATAACTGGAACTCATAAAAAAATTTCAAGTCGCGATAATATAGTGATGTTTTATGAGTGTACGATTTGACGTGGAATGACTCAGAAATGGACTTTTTTTTCCTCCTTTACGCAGAGCTGGGGCAACGAATAATTGTTCTGTGAATGAGATTGCTGACTTGAATAAAAATAATTTTGAATTTACTGAGATTTAATAAAATGAATTAATTGCTTTTAATAAAATTGCAACACTTTAAATTATGCCCATGTAAAGAGGAATATATTTTTAAAGGAGAAAATGTTGATTGCGTATTTTAGGAAATTTTATGTTTAGGTAAATTAACATGCACTAGCAGAATCGATGTACCAGCGCGATCTGACAGCACGATTTAATAGCATTCGTAGAAATCTGTTATAGTTTTCCTGCTTTAAAAATAATATATAATTATAAAAGATAGACACAAGGAGAAAGGAATGTGCAATTTGTCCGTTGTATTAATTCAGAAAGAACTCTTGGTTTGATTCATTGATTGATTAGTGTTTTCAACTGCTAAGGACATTAGTCCAGTAAGTGTAATGCGTATTTAAACGCGGAAGGTGGCGGTGATCTTCCCCCGCTGGATGGCGAGATCCAGAGCTGACCTACACGTCTGCTTGCAGGGGAGGTCTATAGCCAGGTATCTCCCTTCAGCGGACACTGCCTCAGCCGGGACAAGCTGGAAGCTCCCCACAGGTCTCCCGAAATATGTGGTAATGTAGTGCATGTAAGTGTAACTGGATGTAAGTTAGGGGGGGATAGAACAAAGAAGAGGAAGGAAAGATCACGCGCGTTTCTTGACCCGTTTGTTCGGTTCCTGCTCCGTCATTCGCCTGGTGTTGAACGGAGAAACCAAGGAAAGTTACCGCCGGCCCCGAGAATTGTCCTCCGGACAGCGACTAAACTGGACTTAGCAAAATAGCTAGTGTCGAAAATCCTGCCACCATTCGGCCTGCAATCATGAGACTGGTCTGGTCAGAGGCATTGCAGTGACATTAATTTATGTCCTGAGCCACCTAAACCGGTAAGAAATCTTGAAATCCATAGGAAAGAAAGAGTACTTCTACAACTGTCATCCAAAAATTTGCCATTACAACGGGACGGTTGAACTCTGGATATATTTAGTAATGTAGGATGTGTAGGAGTAATTATATATGCTTCTTAATTAATGAATGTCAATATAAGGAAAACATGGCACCTTTAAAAGTCACGTAGTATTTTAGGAAAACTAGTGGTGCTACATCAGCACATACTTTCTCGCATTATTTCTACATTTTCTATAGCAATTTTCGAAAATTCAGAGAGTTCAATAAAAATGAGACCCGTGCAATTTTGAGAGTCATTTCTTCTATTTATGAAAAAAAATGAAAGAAAAATTTTTGAGCGATTTTTGTGAAAATGTTTTTGTTTAATAAATTGCATAACTTTCAAGTCCAAATTACGAGAAAACTACTAGTTTCTTCAAACAACTGAAAACGACCCTTTTTAATGAGCTGATTTTCTGGATTAGAATTCGTTTAGGGCAAATTTTTCTATCTTCAATTTTGTAGTTTTGAAACGCTAACTTTTTGTAATTTTCGTAAATACAGTGTTTGCCGAAAATGAGACTAGCACCATATTTTTTGTTTCTTGATACATACGAGGAGAAAATTTAAAGAAGAAATTTAGGGCCATTTTAGAGAAAAAAATGTTTAAAAAATATTAAAAATTGCCTTATTTGGCACAAAATTACGCGAACACTACTCATATTGTCAAAAAATTGAACATGACCTCATTACAAGATCTGTCTTTAAAGAACAGATTTCATTAAGGAACTAATCTCAATATTCTCGATCTCAATCTTCAGTATTATGGTTGTAAGAAGACGCCCCTCCCCCCAAAAAATGCACTTTTTCAGTTTTCAAAAAACCTACTAAAATTCTCTTAAACGTTCTTTATGCTATCCGAAAACAAAGTTTGATCGAAAAATTGGTACAATTTTTTTAGACAATTATGAAAATGTTTTTGAGGCTTCTTGTAAAGTACCCTCAAAATCAAAATATCCGTTGAAAAATCCCAAAGACTCGAGTTTATTCAGATCGATTGGGAATATCAATTTTGAAGAAAATCGACTGAACGGTTTAGGCGCTAACGTTGACCACATTCAGACAGACGTTTGCCGTCAGTCGATTTTTCGGTACCAAGGACCCACAAACCATGAATTCTGCCTAAACCACGTGATAGAGGATTTTTTTCCATATTTGGCAAAAGGGTTTACCCCGTTTATCGTTGCAATAAGTTTTTTCTGCTGAAAACTCGCCTTTTTTCGGCGCATGATTACATAACTTTCTCGTCTTACAAAGTAAGTACAAGAAAGTAAAAACGAAACTGCTTTCTTTATTTCTTTCTTTCTTTTTCTTTCTTTCTTTCTTTCTTTTTCTTTCTTTCTTTTCTTTCTTTTTCTTTCTTTCTTTTCTTTCTTTTTCTTTCTTTTTCTTTCTTTCTTTTTCTTTCTTTCTTTTCCTTTCTTATTCTTTCTTTCTTTCTTTCTTTCTTTCTTTCTTTCTTTTTCTTTCTTTCTTTTCTTTCTTTTTCTTTCTTTCTTTTCTTTCTTTTTCTTTCTTTCTTTCTTTTTCTTTTTCTTTCTTTCTTTTTCATTCTTTCTTTCTTTCTTTTTCGTTCTTTCTTTCTTTCTTTTTCTTTCTTTCTTTCTTTTTCTTTTTCTTTCTTTCTTTCCTTCCTTCCTTCCTTATCCCTTGCAGCGAAATTCTTTCTCGGGTTCTGCAATGTTAGTCAGTTAGCTAGTTGTATATTTTTAGTTCATATTAGAAAAACGTAGATTTTGGTATTGGCACCAGGGTGAATTTAATACTTACGAAATGGTTTGTTACTGTTACCTCTTTGTTCCAGTAATAGGAAGTAAATCACTAAACTTTTAGCCTATTGAACTGTGTACAAATTCCTTGATCTGTGCCTTTCAAAAGATTTTAAAATGAGACAAAGGTCATACGTATTAAAATTTTGAACAGTATGCATTAATTTCACATCTCTTTTAAGAATATTCTCATTTCTCCTTGATATGATTGTGAGATCTATAAAAGTCTTGAATATTTATCACAGGTAAATAATTTGAATTTACAAATTTCAAAGAGGCACTGTCTTTAAACTAGAGATAAATATAATATTCTAATAATTTACGTGTTCTTTTACATTTATTTAGGAACTCAAAGGAGCACATCATATATGTTCAAAAAAAATTTTAAAAAAAGGACTAGGATAAAAAGTACCTAGATCGCAAAGAGGAAATTATGACTATTCCTTGTTTAATAAAAAATGGTGAAGAAAGATCAACATTTTAAAAGCTTTCATTGTTTTTAGGGAGACCTGAAAAAATTCTTAATATAACATTTTCATTTTCTAATAAAATTTGCTTGTCAATTTATTTCAGTTATTGTATTTTTTTAGAAGATGAGAAGTATATCAGAAGATGAACTCCAAATAGCAACACATGAACTGAATAAAATAACAAAGACTTATGACATGAAAATCTCTCCAAAAAAAAAAAAAAAAAGACATTCCAAGGAAAGGATCTAAGAAGAGTGAGGATAGTCATTGAAGGGGAAATAATAGAGGAAGTATCAACATTCAGATATTTAGGCAATGTCATTGGACAAAACTCCCAGGACCTCCAACACAAAATTTGAAAATATACTAGAATTAAATAATTAAAAGACTTTTGGGAAGGAAATGACACACGGAACCAAATTAAGAATACACCATATGACAGCTAAACCAATGGCTATTATATGGCTAAGCCAAACCAGCTATTATATGGATCAGAAACCAGGATCCTAAAATAAAGAGACAACCAAAGACTTGAAACAGCTCAAAAGAGGATCCTAAGACACCTCCTTGGCTACACTAGACTGGATCGACAGAGAAATAAAGACATAAGGAAAAGATTGAAGACGACAAGCATAACAGAGGAAGTTAAAAAAAAACAGAAAAAATGGCTGGAACATATTAAAAGAATGAAAGATTCCCAAAGGCTGCCCTAAAATGTAAGCCACTTGGACAGAGAAACCTAGGAAGACCAAGAAAGAAGTGGATCATGCAGGAACACCTGGAAGACTGAAACATTTCAGGTCTATTCCTTAACCAGGAACAACCAACACCCCCCCCCCTCGGCCTTTCATCCTGCAGTTAATGATGATGATGATGATGTGATTTTATTTAAAATTAGCAAAATAACTTTACAAATATGGCTTAAAGATTATAATCTGAAAAATTCTCAGAAAATATGCTGACTTCAATTTTGAAACTTAACTTTGAATTTCTTTGAATATCTATCATTTTCTAAAATATTTATCTTAATAAATCATGATAATAATAGGAAAAAATAATAAAAATAAATATATAAGTACTTGTATATATAAAATTCGAAAATTAGAATTATTTACAATTACATTGTGGGTGCTGGTTTTTTCATTCACAAACGAATCAAAATCATTATTTCACTTATAAAAAGATAAATATAAATTTTATTTGAAAATTGAATTGAAGAGGTGAGAGTAATATAATCATAAACCTCATTTAGCACATCCAAAATAAAGGTCTTAGAATTTTTTAATTATTATTCCTACTGATTGTCTCAATATTTTAAAATGAGAGATTGGATTCCATTGGGATAATAGACAATCAAATATCTTAATATTTTCACATTAAATAGCCAATTTAATATGGAATATAGGTGGTTACAACATTTTGTGGCCCAGTTGTGACTACATCATCTGGCAGAAACTGAAAAAACATAAAATTATAAAATTTCAACTGATAGAATTACTCTTCGAATTTCCCTCAAAAATTAACTATTTTGACTATTATAACTAAATGCTGTATTACACGCGAACGTTTTCTTGAGCCCCGGAATACCTAGCCCCATTCCTTTGCAAACTTAAGTTGAATTAACAATAAATGATAGCAACGAGCATTGTGAACAAAATCTGATAACCAGAAATATTCGCTCCCATGTAATGGAAACTATTTTACATCGAAAAACGAACTTCACATTTAATATAAAATTCCTTGTCAAAATAACCAAACTCCCCACTCGCGCAACGAGCGAAGCGAGGGCTCAAGAAACGTGCGCGGATAATACAAACATGTTCATAGAAATACAATATACCAAGAGCAAGCAGTAGAAAGTGGGTAGGGAATTTGAAAAATGTCTGGATTTACACAAACTTTGTTTTCCTCTGTTTTACAAAACTTATGTTGCCCTAATCTCTTTATCATAGCAAATAGTGACTTTCCTATATCATTGTTCTTACTATGAAGAAACAATATTCCTGAAAAACTAGCAAACTATAGTGTTTATAATAATCATGTAATCTAAATATTGTTTATGACTTGCATCAACCAAGAAATGTATTAAAGTACAAATAAGCATTTATTTAAATAATGATTTCTATTGAAATTTGGAAATACATATGGATGTTTTTTTTCTTCGTGTTAACAAGTAAAAAAATAGTTCAAAAATGTTTGAGACTCTCAACCGAAATTGCTCCTTCCCCACCCATGAAATACTTTCTGGGTCCACCACTGATTAGTGATCTGTTATCAGGCCTTCAAGCGTAAAATTATGAAACACACACACACATACATACATAGAGACACACATACATACATACATACATACATACACACACACACACACACACACACACACACACAGAGCAAACTAAGACACCCACGGCCACGCTGACGTAAGTCATTCTATATCAAAGATTTTCTGTCCTCAAAACGTTTCCTTCTAAGAACTGCAATGTGAATTAATATGTATTTATTACTATTGTACGTGTGGAAGACGAGCTCAAAAATAGAACTGAATGCTGGGCAACTGCACGCCAAGTGTTCGCTGATTCTTTGACCTTGAGTCAGCGATCAAAATCCAGTACATTGTACTTGAATCGTATTCTCCGCCACAAGTATCATTGCGCGTTGAGTACAACAAAAGACTGCAAGCATTTTGTCTCAATTTTATCTCTATTTTAGAAGGTAAAACTTTTCTTGCCTTAGTCAAGAAGGATCGAATTCAACGAAAAATTCTTGGCTTCAAACTACACGCCCGTTGCAGACAAACAATTAAAAAAATTATATTACAATTTGAAAGAGTGTAACTGCGCATGATTAAATGTTAGGTATTGTATAATTTTACTATTTTCATTTAAAGAATATTCTTCCGAATTTGCGTTGCTTGTCAATAAGTATGTTTTCCTCGCGCTTTTGAAGGATTGACATTAAAAATAAAAGAAACAAAAAATTATAAGAAATCTTGAAACATGACAAATAGAAGCTCTCGACTTTCACATGCCACTGTTTCAACAAAGTTCTTGTTAACAGTATTGTCGAGTGTCGCCGTCTCCTTAAATCGAGGACCCGAATGTGCACGACGAATAGGATCGGAAGTGACCGGACAGACCGCGTACATGCTCGGCAGACGCTGCCCGCAACTGCTGTGTGCTGTCCTGCCACTCCTGCCACCACCCGCAACATTGTGAAGCGGGACTCGCTGCCAAGGGCGTATAAGTGTATTTTCTGAATTTTACACACCAATTATATCGCATGGCAAATACTGAACAGTAATTAAATAATCGAGTGTTATTTAGAAGTGTACAAATCATGGAACTGCCTCAGAAGCTAACAACAGATTTAAAGATCGTTCAACATCAAATGAAACTCGAGATACAAACTCACCAGGTAAGTTTATTATAATAAATAAATGTGTTAACTTAATGTTATAAGTTCTCTAAAAATGTGCAAATAATAAACACAATTTTCGTATCCGTACTAAATATAATTAACAGAGTTGCTTTTTATGTGCGCATGTTTTATGTGACGTTTTATAAGACTGCGCTCGGGCAAGGTATCGCATGCCTGTTCCAGTGCATTACATGTAAGAAAGCAATATAATACAAATTTCTTGATATTATTAAGGCGCATCTGAATTTGTCTGTCGCTACCGTGTGTCGGCGTGATTTTTTTTATCGACTTGTTACAGTTTATGAACGTGGACAATTCGTAAAAATTAAATTTTATCCGGGCAACTTGTTTTTCGTTATTGTGTGCCATGCCGTTCTGTTTTCTCTCGAACCTAACCATAAAAGTCTGCGGTGCAGTAATATTGAAGTCCTGGAAAAGTTAACAAAAGACTACATTAGTTCGCCCATATCCTTTTTACTTCTTCGCATCAATATTGATTGAGCCAACTTCATGATAATGCCAACAAGTTTGCCGGTCTTCAAGGTCGTTTGAAGCCATCTGTGGGAACGTCGTCGAACTTGCCAAATGAAGTTTGCGTGTTACTATGATTTACCTCAATAATAAAGTTTATGAAAGGATGAACGATTTGTTTATAAAACCCACTTTCTCTGTTTTCAAAGATAGCGCACTATCCTTTAGATAAACTGTTCAATGTTGTCAGTTGCGTACTTGCCTACATATCTTAAATTAGTTACGGCCATGTGCGATTGTTTTCTTGTTATTAAGCGAAGGCAAGGTAATGAAAACGACTTCCATGATATTTATTCCAACATTGAAGTTGATTAAAAATTCCCATGGCACACTTCCAAAAACTTTATTTTCCACATGATATTAATTGTGTTTTTAATAAGTATATTTCTTTAAGTTTTTATGGTTGCTATTCACCTGTAATTTTTCGTACTGTTTAAACACGGTAATTATTACTGTTTGTCGTTATTAGAAAATTAATAAGATAGTGAAATTATTTAAGACATTGAAGTTTTTGTATTAATCCTATTTGTGACCGGGACAATAGTTTTACATTAAAATTATTGCGAAATTATGAAATCACTTCGTTTTACTTGTATTGTTTATTACTAGGATTTACATACTCAGAAATATTTATTGTTATTGTAATAATAATAATAATAATAATAATAATAATAATAATAATAATAATAATAATAATAATAATAATAATAATAATAATAATAATAATATTTATTATTTTTGTTGTGTATTAAAAATTGTAAGATAATGTTTAATTTCACAGACAATTTTATTCTTTTTAATTTTCAGTATTAAATAGTAATGGTCATATTAACTTTGTTATAAAATGTAATGCTTTTTAAATTGGTAGTGCAACAGGATTTAGTATTTTTATGTGATAATTATATTTTTTCTGATATTTAACTTTGTTATTTAATTCGTTATATATTTGGTTATATTTAGAGGGTTTTCAATAGGTTCAGAGTTCACTACAATCTAAATTGAAATGAATTGTGGAGTTATTGTTTCAATCAATTGCTTCCAATCAGAAAGATTTCTTGCACCAGATGGAAATATTAATGTTGATTTGTTTTCAGATAATGAGGATAAAGCAAGCTAAGGATCCTAATGTAAGTTCAACTAACTGGTTTTGCATTAAATTGGCACAAATAAGTTAAATATTGTGGTATATATTCATTTATGAATTTTATGAAAATTATGAACATGGGTTTTTCAGAACTACAAACTTCATGATGATTTACGGGAAATTGAGAAACGTATATCAAGTCTGGGGGAGAAACAGGTAAAAAGCCAATATAGTGCAATTAGAATTGGTTATAATGATTATCATGGTCTTCTGCAAATGTCTACTTATCTGTACATTAACTTTAGTTATCTTCAGTTCTACTTATATTTTTGGCCAAAGATTGTTTCTGTAAATTTTTTAAAATGATGGAATCATTTCGAAATTTTTATTTTTTGAAACTTATTAAAGAAGTTACTGTTGTAGTCAGTCGTTTTTGCTTACTGTATAAGGTCTTAGTTTAGTAATAAGTAAGTTTAGTAAAGTAAAATTCTTAGTTTAGTTTCTGTTTAGTTTTAGTTTTCTGTTTAGTCTCTGTTCAGTTTTAAAAATATATTTAATATAAATATTGATACATTGCTGACCTCTTGAAACCTTATTTACATGAACAGATGTATCACTTTCTTGTACAATTTTTCCTTTGAATTTATTGTGTAGGATATTTTGTTTTTTCCTGGCATATTGTGAAAAAAGTGGTATTGTGATGTTTGACTTGATTCATTATGAAAGGACAGCATAGCAAAAATAAATTGCATTTTAAAACTTTGTATCGAAAATATATAAAATCCTATGTTAAGGGCTTGAGGTACTGTGAAAATAAATAATTATGAAAAACATTTCGGGAGATTTACCAGTCAAAATATTATGACTAATAATAACAATCTAGAATGTTCAATCAAGGGATGTGGGGTTGAATTCAATGTAACACATGAATTTCAGGAATTTTTATTTCATGTTAATAATGTTAAAGGTCAGGGTAAATTACCATTTTCCATAGTATAATCCACAATATCATTTGTTAATTCATAATTTTCTGGAAATGCTGTATACCTGGTCTCTGATTTATGGCCACTTAGATTCTAACTGGAATATAGTATGGAGTAATAATTATTTATATTAATAATGGTTTTAGCACTTTTTTTATTCTTTCTTTTCATTGTTCTCTTTGTATGCCAATCCAGATGTGTCAGGTTGTTTATTTCTGCAGTTCAAATGATTTGGTCTCAGCAAAAAATTTTATGATTGAATTTTTGTTAAGAGTTTGTGGAGATCAATGTTTTGATTTCTTTTTTTTTTCCCCCTTTTATAGAACCAGCTAATGAGATGGCTGAGGAAGCTCATCACTTCCATTCCTTCTAATAGTGCTTTAATGGCAAAAACTATTGCAACAGCTTTGGGAATTTCTGTAAATGGGACTCATCCATATTCAGGCTTTAATCCTAACAATGTATCTTCCATTAACAGTTGTATATCAATATCCAAAAAGAATAATGTTCATAGTCCCACAAAAGATCAAATTCAAAGCAATGGACTGCCAACTACTCCTGTAAATCTTAAAAATGAAACTGATGAATTATCAGATGAAGTATCTATTAAAGTGGAATCCAAAGAAAAATTTCAGTAAGTAGTCCTTTTCTTATAATAGCAAGTACAGGATAGAATAGTGGTTGAAAATGGAATCGCAAAATAATCTAGCACAATAATAAGTATTAATAAAAAAAATCTGACTTGATACTTGCATTAAAAATTCTTAATTAAAGTTATTGAAAGTGGAATGTTTTTTGGTTTTTTTTTTGCCAAAAATAGATATTTAAGGAGATTCAAGGGATATAACATGCAGGGTAATAGAAGAACAACGTAACATTGGTGAATTATTTCAGATCTATGAATAAAATAGTATTTCAGTCCTGGAGCGTGTGTGGCTGTTTATCTTTCACCATAAGCACATCTCTTTTTTTCTCTTTAATTGAATTGTATGTATTTTCCTTGGATGCTTACTATGACTTCCCTTTTTTACCCTTTAGTTAAGAGAAATCGTTTTATTCTTTAAACTCCTTTAAGAATGCTACTACTGTCTTCGTATATTTGTTTCTTTCTTTCTTCATGGGTAATTTTCCTGTATTACATTTTCCAGTCTCTCCTCTCTCCAAATTTCTTGAGCAGCTTTTGATAAATCCCTCTTTTATTTATTTATTCCTGTGTAGTTTCTCTTTCTCTCTCTGCCCTACCTGCTGCTTACTAACATTTTCTTCTGATTTTGTTCAAGATTTTGAGTCCTTATATTACTGAAAATTAAATTTATTGTTTATTCCTACATTTCAGTGAAAGAGAAACAAAGCCTGTATACAAAATTGTACCCGAGAATTATTCATCTCAAGGTAAAACCAGCAAATATCAGGCGGCTCAAAATGCCAATGAAATGTGTCAGAAACAAATATCAACAGAAAACAAAGATAGTTCCTTGGAACCTTTAACTGTTGAAAAGGAAAAATTTCTTTCAGCTATTGGTAAGCTTACAAATTCTTTATAATATGTTTCTATTAAACTATTTTGTGTGGTTGGAGTGAATAATATTTGTATGTTTTATATGCAGGTTTAGTGACAAGAGAAATTCTGAAGGATCTTCAAAATAGGAGAGTAGAGAGGAAAAGGCGAAGTACAGCTAACCATACACAGTTTGTTTATGGAAGCAATTGGGATATTTCTTCTAAGGTATGTTGATTGTAATTAAAACTTGTTGCTGTAGAAAATAATGTGGCAATTTGAATGAGATTTTGCACTGTTGAGAAGAAATGGTGTATGTCACACTTCAGAGAAATTTAGAAAAAGTATTGAATATTCCTTTCTGATTTAATTTTTGTCCCACAGAAACGAAAGAAGAGCAATTATCTCACTTCGTCTGGAAAACAACAGGTTACAAGGCAAGGAACAAAAGTTCAGAGTCCTCGTACTGAAACGCCAACTATATCTTCCAAGCTCAATCCAACTGTGTCAATATTCAAAACTCCACTACCTATTTCTAATCAGAATCAAAACTGCTCTACTGATAACATTGTAAATAACAGTATTTCCTCTCAAAAGCCAGTTGTCAAGTC
Organism: Teleogryllus occipitalis; assembly: GCA_011170035.1. NCBI lineage: Eukaryota > Metazoa > Arthropoda > Insecta > Orthoptera > Gryllidae > Teleogryllus > Teleogryllus occipitalis. The sequence goes on along the minus strand of BLKR01015135.1, from coordinate 18,804 downwards.
CCTGCCTGTTATTTCAAGTGTGGATAATGAACCAGATTCTGTTAGTTCTTCAGATATGACTACATCAGTAGTGATCTACAAATGTAAAGAAGGAGGATCATGCTTTGTGTGTCAGAAGCCAGGTAAGCAGAATTTCTTTCATCATAAAAGGTTGTTTTTCACACTTAACAAAATATATTTCTACTCTAATTAGCCTTCCTTCTATAATCTGACAAATTGAAATGTGGAATGGCTGCGCAATGGAGTAATTTAACTGTCATTGAAAGCTTCACACTAGAATAAAGATAAAAATTTCCACTTTTCTTTTTGAAATTGTAAGTGAAAATGCTTCATGGTGAGTAATACTTCAAAGTGTAGGAATTGGCATAACTAAGCACATTTTCATTTATCTACATTGTTCTAGAGTACATGTGCGATATATTCAAATTGTATTTAGTTTCAGTTAATTAGTTCCCTTTCTTAACAAAATTATTTTGGAATTTTCTCACTTCCCATGGTTGCTCTGTGATGAAAATAATGATTTTTCATGGTATTTATTTCAGTGTGTTTCATGGATTCTCGCGCATATTTTTAATAATATACAGCAAACTACATGGCAAAAACGGACTGATAAATTTACACAAAGAACATAAACAATTATTGGAATTGTTTTAAGTTCTTTATGCTATTATCATTTCTAATTTTACAAATATAAGAAAGTTCACAGATGTAAAATCACAAATTCTAATTTCGCAAAAGTTCAATTTTCATTGATGTGGATGATATTGAATTCCCAAAGAGGAACAAATTTAAACATAATTATTTGATGAAAACCTAAGAGAAACATATTAAAAATCAGAAAACAAATAATTATCAACTTTATTAATATTTCTTCTAATCTATATTAATTGAATAGTTTGATTATACCACTCGGTCCCAAGTACACATTTAGCTCTTGACTTCCAAATGAATCTTTGATCATCATTGGCCCCTTGTGGGTTGATACTGACCCTGTTTGGAACCCCTGACCTAAACAAACATAGATGACTTGTGGCCTACAGCAGCAAAAACTGCTTAACTATTGGATGACATTTATAAACATTTTTATAAAATGATTAGATCATAAAATTATATTGAAAACGAATGATGTTTACTATATGATAGCTTTCAGTAGATAATATCACAGTAAATGAAGCCAATCATTAAGAAATCAATGCTTTGTTGGAAATGTGAATAATAATTCTTAACAATAATAATAATAATAATAATAATAATAATAATAATAATAATAATAATAATAATAATAATAATAATAATAATAATAATAATAATAATAATAAATAATAATAATAATTAATAATATTGCATTGATTTTTAAATTGAAGTGTTCCATTTCCTAGTTTGTTACAAAATGCTTGTTTATTGTAACTAGTAGGTTTGTGTATCAAACAAAAATTGTATGGAAATACTAATTCTTGCTGTATTATGAATGAAGGCTAGGCTATAGGCATTGTATGCTCTAGTAAATGGTAAATCTCTCCAGAAAAATATTACTTTTCTACTCACTGGAATCTTTGTTAACTCTGGATCTTCACCATTTATTTCTCTTGGTTAATAAAGGCAGTTGCTGCCTAATAATTGGTATTGCTGGAATAATTGGTGTTTCACCAAGGATGATATATTCATGTAAAAGCTTAGCTCCTCCACAGTTAGGAAATTGAACTTTTATCATAAATCAGCCACATGTGAATCATCCATTTCATCATACTGAGGTACAATTACTGGATTACACGTTTGTTACAATGTTTCAATCACCGGATTACACTGCACTTAATCAGGGTGTTTATACATCAAATGAATAACAGTAGATACACAGCATTATCAAGGGATATAGCAAATCTCATGCTGAAGAGCTTGATGATAGGATACCTTGCATGTTTTGTGATAGCGTTGGCTTTCGCAGCCGGAGTCAGTATGTACATGGCTGTCCAGGAGAGACAGGTGCTGACGTTTTGCTCGCCATTTTGCGACCTTCCTACACATTACAATGTTTGTCATCACTTTGCGACCTTCCTACACATTATGTTCTGAGGAAGGTCACAGAATGGTGGCCGGAATGTTGGCACCTGTGCCTTGGACACGTCTCCCAGACAGCCAAGTACATAATGAGGTGATCATATACCTTACAATTCTTGTTTCTTTTCAGATTCAAATACCTTCGCTTGTGCCTGCAGTATTAACTATCACCAATCATGTGCTGAAATTGTAGAAAATTGTGTGGGGTGTGGCAGCCAGCTAATAAAAGGCAACATTACAGGTAAAAACTCTTTCAAAACTGCAGCAATATTTCTCTCCTTAAAAAGGAGTAGATGACCTACTATTTTATACTGATGTATAAAAAAATTATTGGCAACATTTAGTAAAATTTTAGCTGAGCTAAAGAAAACTTCATATTCAGAGATGAAAGAAAATATTTTTAATGGAATTGAAAGGAGGAGTATGTATGTGTGGAAATGTTCTTATGGTGAAGAAAGAACTAATGGTATTTTATGAAATGGAATTCAGTATATGTTAAGGTGAATGTTAATAATTGGCAACCTAATACTTAATTGATCTATTGGTATTCAAAATAAATTTTCATTTTGTGTTGCATGAATTATTCCAGAGTTAATTTTTACTTTATGTACTGAAAAGAGTGGATTATTCTTGTTGTACATATTGGTATTGAATTAAATCGGACATCTATTGAAGAATGTTCTAAAAATTGAAACATGAATAAATCTTGTAACCGTATTTCTTAAATTTATAATTTGAATATAAAATCTAATTGCATTAAAAATTAATGGAATTGTACTTTGATTGTTAGAATTTGGAAATTTACACACATGCTTTTAAAACTTCCTTAACTTGAAAAATAAAAATCCCAGTCGTTGTTAATAAATTTTATTAATTGTACATAATAGTTTGTGTATAATAAATTTATCCTATTTCTTGAAATAATTCTTGAATATCATGGTGATAGTTGTGATCCTCTCAAAGAAACATAAACAAAAGGACTAATTTATTTTTGAACAATGTTTAAATAATTATGCTGTAGGTTTAAAGAATACTCAATGATGTCTAATTTACTCGCAGCAGAAAACATGAGATCAACAATATTAAATGTTTCTGATAGTTAACTGGCTACAAAGAACTGAAATACCAGCAGTAAGAAGTGAAATGAAATAGTTACCTAGAATACTAAAAAATTCACCAATTGTGGATTTGTAAAATTGCTGATTAGTTACACCAAGGTATGTTAACTTCCAATACATTCACAATCAAAACTTAAAAACCTAAAAATTATATACTTTCACCTTAACATACATATAAGATGCACAAATGATTTGAGATAAGCTGATGAATTAACCATTGATAAGCAAATTAAATTTCTCTACTTAATATATTGTATTACATGCTCATTTATTATTTTGTCATCGTTTGTTTTCAGTCTATTTTTATGCCATCCTAAATGTTGTTGAATTAAAACTATATGATGGTAATTTCAGTGCAGTTTACTAAATCTATCCAGGTTTTTTCACCCAGTTTTAACGTTTATTGGAAGGAGAACATTTCTTGCATTGTTTTTGTGCAAGAACATAATAACTCCTATGTAAATGTAAAATTGTTATTGGTCATGAGTTAACAGGAACTGTTTGAAATTTGCACTATTTTAGAGCTCGAAGTAATGTAAAATCAGGAATAATTCATTTCAGTGATAAGACTTGGCGAATTTTTAAATTGGATTGTTCAGCTATGACATGCAAACGTTCCCTATTCTTTAGGATATGGTATCTCAGTAAAGTAATGACATTCTGGTAATCAGGGCCAAAGATATAATAAAAAATGGAAGTGGTCCAACTAACTGTGCAAACTCTGCTAGTGCCTAAACTATATGCAGAATTTTTCCAAAATTGATATTCTCCAAAGGATCTGACTTAACTGTTGAACCTGTGAATTTGATTCACAGGTTCATTGGGCTTATAATTGTTGGAGGGACTTGATATGTAAAGCTCGTACCATAGAGCAGGGTAACCAATCTTATTTGACTGAAGCCAAATTGTTCAAGTAGGAAAAAGGTGTAGGTAATCTAATAATTATAAACTAAAAATCGATATCATAATTTCCAGTTTTTACAACTTTTATGAGCAACAGGAATGTAAGTTGAGAATGTTTTTGGTTGGTTTCATAAATAGTTTTAAAATTCAGAATCATAATGTTAACCAATAGACCAGATGTAATCTGTTTTTAAATTGGACAGTTTTTTTAATCCTTAATATGCACAACCGTCAGTAACTTGATCATAGATTAAAAATTAGAATTCTTTGTTGTTCATTGTTTCTTTTAGATAAAGTAAAAAGTTAGTTCTGATCAGTAGTAGACTTACAGTGCTCATTTGACAGTGAAGTGCAATATTAGTTTTTACATGTTTTAACCGTTACATACAGTGAAACTTGGATTTTACGTTTCTGCAATTTTACATTTTCCTCGATTTTGCATCCGAGTTGTGAAGTCCTACTGTGCATTAAAACCCTGATATTATGATTTTTGCACGGCAGGACTCTTAATTTAGATGGACATTCTGAAAGAAAAGGCAGCAACGATGGTGTCAGTTTCGGGAAGGGTAGTGGGGATGCATATAAATGTTATGCGATTTGCTATTTACAAATAAGAGTTTATCTAGGTGAATGATGAATTGGTTGGTTGAGTAATTTTCCGGAACTAAGCCCATGTGTTTTGTTTCCAGTGTGTTTGTTAAGTTTCTTTGTCGCCAGTGGTAAGTCAGTTGCTGGATTTTACTTTCTTGCTACTGCTTACGCAGTACAAAGAAAATTAAGTAATGTTCGGACAAAGCGGCAAATTTTCAGCAGAAGAACTCTTTGCTGGGCCCTGGTACCAAAAAAGTGAATAAATCCAATAGCTAAATTTAGAAAAAAAAATCTAACACGTGGTGTAGCCAGAATCCATTTCTCCAAAAGTGATATTCCCCAATCAATCTGGCTGGTGTCGCGGCCCCTTGAATTTGAAACCGATGTTGTAATTTTTGGGAGTACTTGACATAAAGCCACTCGGACATTTTCAAAATTAAAAAAAAAGGCTCCATCATTTTCGATTAAATTTTGTTTTTGGATAGTGTGAAGTACGTTAAAGAGAATGGCGTAGGTCTCATTTTTGCTGAAAACTCTGATTTTTCAAAAATTGCAAATGTTCAAACTTTTTTCGGCGTGTTCTTACAACTACAATTATGAAGATAGATTTTTTCCCTTAATGAAATTTGTTCCTTAAAAATAGATTTTGAAATGTCATGTTCAATTTTTCGAAAAGTTTAGTACTTTTGTATAATTTTGTGTGAAATTGCGTGCGAAAAAGAACATGCTATTTTATCACCCCTAGTTGCTATTCATTTCTTTTCAATTGAAGTTTTAATTTATTATTTTTAGTATTACAAGTTTTAGAACAACATATATGCAAAAAAATAATTTCCTCGATTTTGCACTTTTTTGACCAGTCCATAGAGTGGTGTAAAATTGGGGTTTCACTGTATTTGGAATGTTTTTTCAGAAAGTTATATTGACCTCCAAAACAGAAAAACTTGTTGAAAAAGCTACTAATTGTTCTTTCAATTGTTGTCTGATATTCCCAATATTTTTGAGAAACCACATCATATATTGACAAACTTGTTACACTAAGATCATTTGTTTTAGATTTTCTTCATACATGCTCTAAAGAATCTTCTTTATATAAACTCATCTGACCACCAAAGCTAAACGATATTCAATATTTATATAATTTTATATTTATTTATTTGGAATTTGTGCATGGAGAGTATCTAAAACTTTGAATTTGTTTATTGGGCCAGTTTTAATTGCTATGTGGGCAGGATATAGCTTGCAGGCCATAGGTTTGGAAGCCTTGCCATAGAAGAGTCTTAATGCTCACACTAGGTTTTTAAAATTTTCAAACATGATGTTAAATTTCTTTTTTAAATTTCTTGCTACAGTCAATGAAACTACGAAGAATTGTTAATTGTAAAAATAAGGAACAGAATATTACAAAATTAAGATGTAAAATTCATGTTCTTAATTGTAAAGAGGAGGTAGGAACCATTTTAAAACAAAAATATAATTTTAGGTTGGAATCATTGTTCAAACCTTTTATTTTATTGGACGTTTTTACAATCTTATCCTGCCTGCTGGAGCCTGTTTGTAAGATCAAAAACCTTGAATAAATAATGAAAATAGTATGGTGTGGATTTAAATAAAGATTGCACTTCTCTGTCATATGACACAGTTTTGAACTGTTTCTTGATGTTAAATAAATAAATAGAATATATTTATAATGTAATTAATTTCTCTTTCTGATATCGCAACACATTTTCTGGAAACAATTCCCAGCTTTCTCATGAAGTTTGTCAAGTCTTACTTTCTTCTCTGGGAACTGGTGATCAGGGTGCAGAGCAGAGATTTCTCATGCACACCACTTGGTTTGCATTAGTGCATTATTGCCTAATGCTTTTTTGGTGATAACCTTCAGCTTAATTCTGGAATTGCTGATCTTGCCTACAGGGCACAGAAATTTAAAGCCTTAATGTAAAAACCTGTAGAATTATTGATAGCACATTTCTCTTATCTATTGTTATTTATTCTTGGTCAGTAATTTAGACTGCTTATTGTGGGAAATGTCGAGATAGATTTTTTGAAAATGACCATGATTACGGGAGACGGTTCATGCATTTCTCTGTTTCACAACTAATAAAACAAATACGAAACTAAAGGAATTATATTATGGTATCACTTTATCTCTGAACTGTAATAATTATACCTTATTTTTAATTTTTATGGAAGAGTTTTTTTTTTTTAATTCAAATTTGAGGTGTTGCCTTCAGGTGACACAGCAGTGACCCCCATGGATAATGCCTTGTAAGTCAATGGGTAAACTTCAGACTGTTGTTTATAGTTTTTATACTAATGATTTGTTTGAAATTCTGCAAATTGAAAGTTTGCTATAAAAAAATTGTTAACATTGTGTTTTTATGATAATAAGTAATTCCTTGCTTGACTAAAGTGATGGGTTATTTTTTGAATACTAAATGAGAATTTTGTTCAATCTTTTCTAACTTTCTTAAATAAACAATATGTTACTACCATTTGGAGGGCAGTAGTACTAATCAGTAATAATTCAAAATTATTTGTATATTTGATATAAATTATTTGTAATTATTTTGTGTTCATAGTATAGTTCTCATTAATTATATACTAATTTATCTCATAAATTTTGAGCCAGTTCAGGCAATGAAATCTTCCAGCTCTTCATGTCATGAGTTGCGAGGAAATTTTTGATTTAAAGCTTATCTTTCCAACAAAGTGGGAGCCATTGTATTGAAAAAACAAGAAAAGAAAAAAAAAAAACCTACACTCCAAAAATAGATGATTAACCTAAAATGGTAATTAAGTTTGTTAGTAAACTTGAAATAGTTGGCATGCAACAAGTTACCAAAACCCTGTGCGTGGACTATAACTGGAACTAGAAAGTTATACATATAAGTACATTGTCATGACTAATAACAATTAATAACACACTGTACATCACCTGTAGGTGACACTAAAAAAGATCTATTTATTGTATGTTGTATATGAAATTATATTTAAAAAAATTTACTTATTTTAGAAACAGGAATTGCTGAGAATACATAAAAAGCTGTCAAATGTATTACAACTAGGTTACTACTAATGATGTAATGTGTGTGTGTCATTAGCAGTGAAGGAAATGGATACAAATACATTCCATTCAACGTGATCATTTTTGGTTAATTTTTAGCTTTCCTTATGATATTTGTGCATTTGAGAGAAAAAGGTGATTTTTAATGGGATGAAGAGGCTACTTATTCTTTCACCAAATAATCAAAAAGTTCAGTTTTCTAGATTACATTCTGAATTAATTGATTGTGTTGAAAGACGTGTCTCATGGTGTTTTCTTGTATCTTAGAGAAATTACATACTTTTACATTTTATTTAATATTGAATGACTTGAAAAATTGGTACAAGTCATGTCTGATGAGCAGTGTTGATTTTCTGCTGTTTTTGATCTTTTGTAAGAGACATAATTATTCTAAATCATGATTGTTAATATTAATTTACTCAAAAGATTTTGCATACAATTAGGTACCATTCATTTAAAAGTTTCCATTTTTTAGTGCTTCTCAATTGAATTGCATTATGCTTCAAAGGGTAAAATTTTTGCCTTTATGCTCTGTGTGTGTGTGTGTGCATGCACGCAAGATAAATAATAATTATTATTATTATTATTATTATTATTATTATTATTCTTATTTCAAGTTGTTTGTCATCAATAGCTAGTAAGACTTTCAAGTAAGACTCCAGTAAGACTTTCTAAATCACTGTTCTGGCAAAACTGGACTCAACTGTAGGCATGAAGATTAAATAGGACAGTCAAGAAACAAATGCTTTTACATTATCAGCTTTAGTCAATGAAATCAGTTGTTTTGGGCATTGGCAAAGACCATAACTACGATTATGCGATTGTTCCCTTAAGTGCTCATGTGATCTAGTTGTATGTGTGCAATGATATCCGTTTTATACAATTTTGCAGTTGTGTGTGTCTGAAAATTTGAAAGGTGTATGTAGTATAGTAAAATAATTGCTCTAGCAAAAATGTTGCTAATGATTTTTACTTTACTACCAGTGATTTTCTCTTTACTTTGTACTTACATTAGTTTCAAACTCTTCCTCCTTTCAACAACACAAATGAAGGAAAATAAGAGGGCAGAACAAAACTATTAATGACTAAAAGCTATGTTAGTACCTCTAGTAGTGCTGATGAACTTAAGCTCAAATTTCAAAAGGTAGCCTATATTTTAGGAAATAAATACATAATGTATTATGGTTTTAAAAGCCTTGAATCTCAAAATTTAATGACCCCTGAAATAGTAGCTTCTAAAAACATAATTCATTTGAGAGAAATTTGATGGTTTTGGATTTTTAAACTAATAATTAATTGTTTGTGTTGTAGTAGATGCAACAATATTCTTAACTTAGCCGTTTTCTGTAAATCAGCTTTATATGATATATTATCAACTTCATGAACATCAAAATGCAAATGCTATTCCTTATTGGTTATTGAATATTACATTACAAGAGAGCCTGCTGTGGTCATTATGTGAATTTTAAAGCCATTTTTACCATTTTGTTACTTCAGCTTCATAGTTGTGTAATAATTTTATAATTTCTGTGTGTTCTATAATTAACTTCCCTGAAGAATGAATGCTAAGGAAGTTATTTATCAGCTCAAGGTTTACTGACTAATTTAGGGTCAGTCATGGTAGTTTTATCATTGTTTACTATTGGCAAGTTCTCCAGGTTAAATTTTTAAGAAAGTATTGAATTGAATGATGTTATTGAATAATGTATGTAATTCAACTTACAACATTCTCCTTTTACTGAATTTTGCTTCAGAAGAGTGAGTCTTGTTTTATTTTAAGAAAGTATGTTAGGATTTCTCCAGTTTGAAAGAATTTTGTATGCTATTAGCATAACACATTTTGTTTAATACATATGACATAATTATCTGAATTATGGATATCATATATTGACTTCCTGAAGCATTAATGGTGTCTGTTTTGCTAAAAAAGTGTGATGGATGACTTTCTTCCTGCACAGTAAGAGGGCAACAAAATTTGATATTTTAATAAACGTAGTCCAAATTCATCCATAAATTGTTACATAAATGAGAATGGAACAGTACAACATTAGTTTGTACAGTCAGAATTAGTTACACCTTTAAAGCTACAAAATTTATTTTTAAGAAACAAATTGTAATTGGCTGTTTCTGCTTTATTTTTTGCATTTGTTCTGCTTTTTCATTGTTGATGTGCTAGCTGAACTAAAAATTCAAAGTAAGGAGAATTTTCTCCAGTTCAAGGAAATAAATTCCTACCAAATATAAATTCTGCCATAGTCCTCAATTTAAAATAAAAATGCAGCATGTGTTTGTCAACAAATTATTTCCATATTTGACTGCACTTTTGTTGTCATGGAAAGTTGGGTACTGTCACATACACGTAGATTTTAATGGATGTTTTGGGGTGTTTCTGTCATCATAATTATTCTTGAGGGTATTTGTGCAGACGTTTTTTTTCTTTTTTCTTTAAGAGCAAGGGAGTCACTTTCTAGAAACTTTGTCAAAAAGTATGGGAGCTGTGTGCATATAATAAAGAAAACACACTTTAAATGCTCAGTGTCTTAGGAGAATTAAATCTTAAAATGTGGAATAGATTACTTTGTGTGAAAATAAGCAGTTAACTGCATTATGTGCTTCTTTTTGCCCTTTTTCCTCTGTGAGCTGCATGTAATGTAGTAGCCCTGCCTTGAATTTTCTTATTTAGTCAACTTATGGAAGCTTATTTGTGATGTGCATGGAAGTGAGTAGATTGTAGTAACTGTAGGCCAGTGGTTTGGCAAGGGGAGAGGCAGTTTGTCCCCATAAACTGTTTAGAAGGCAGTACTTTGTGCTTGGGAGAAAAAAACAACAACATATTATAGTTTGCAGAACTCCCTTATCCCATGTAGAATGGAATTGAGAAGTGATATTTTTCATTTTTAGGTTTAGAATGTGTTCTTTTTATTCTTTCTATATTTCATTTTATTTTTTTAATAGGGGACAGGCATCTGATTCAAAGACCACTCTTGACAAGAGCTATAAAATGATGAACTCTCTGTTGGGACTATTTGCAGTCATTAGTTTCAATTGATTCTGACGAATTTCTGTTGATGTACGAAAGTGTTCTTTGGAAAACTAGAAACAAATGCTTAACATGTTTTGGCAACATGAACACTTGTTCAACATGAATTTCACTGAAGAGGAAAACTTCCAATTTTATGGAATGCTGCTGATTTTCTTGGGATATTAAGTAATTATTATAATATGAAGACCTCCCTCAAAGAATGTTTCTCATTTTTTTTATCATGTTGAGGTAGTTTGAGCCCAAAGAAAGTAGTACAATACTTCAGCAGTGGTATAATATAATTGTAAACTGTGTATAATTCTTCTATAATGCATAATGCGTTGCATTACTTTCCACACATAATAAATACATTGCCAAAGGCCTAAACACCTTTTTTTGTGAATGAATTTAATTTTTTTTTTGAAATTTTTTTTGTGATGTTCTTTGAAGGGAGGTCTTTATATATTTCATACACATAAAGATAACGAACTATTAATTGTGTGTGGGCCTAGTAAGTAGGCCCAGCACTGATTCGTTTTAATTACAAATATAGTAAGATGGTATCAACATAAGTATTGTAATATCTATTCTGATATACTGGGAGTGTATTCCAGGATACTGTGCTCCACTGCCTTGCTCATTTGTTGTTTTCTAATACTTTGAAGCTCTAAAGGCTGTTGTGTGTGTTTGTATTTGGAAACCATGCAATTTTTTCTCTGCTTGACAACAAAACTCATTACATAAGTTAGCAATGGTATGTTAAAGAAATAATTCTAGATGTTTTAACTTTCTCCTTACATTTTACCAGTCTGGTACAACATTGGGTGCTTTGTAGACATATTTTTTATTTAAGCTACCAGTTTACATCATTTTATTGAAGACTTTAAATGACTTATGACATTGTTTCTGGATAAACTTTCTTAATCACTGAATGTATACTTCCAAGAGATGAATTGACACATAGTCTCAGTCTGTACCGTAATCTTAAAAATTTACTTCACTTGCTTCTAGTTACATATAGATAAAAACATTTGTTCTTCTGTAGGTCTTAATGACCATGTAAAATATTTAAATAAATATATTAATTGTGCATTTTTATAGCTAGTTCTAGTTGACAAGCTTCAGAAATGGGGGGGGGGGAATATTGCAGAGTTTGTTATCTTTAATCTTAAGTTTTTCTCACATGTTTTGCATCCCTTTGGTACAAGGGCTTTGCATGATCTTGTGTTCAGTTTTACTGTTTATTCTTAAATTATATTACCAAGTGACTTCAGTTTTGTTCTTCATAACCTATTTTGTTATTTGTAATAGCCTTCATAAATTTTACAAAGTAATAATTAGTGCCCTGCAATTTTAAAATTTTTAGACTTGTCATTTGCAAGCTTAACCTGCAAAGTATTGGTCTTAAACCCAAGGATTTAGTCGAAAAGGTATGTGCAAAATTGTTGCATGTTCCCTAGCAAAGCGAAATGATGAGAGAATTAAAAATATAAAGCAGTAGTTGGCAAAAAGAGGTTAGAATCTGCTGTAGAAGAAAATTGTCTGTATAGAAATTCATGTGTTGAAAATATGACTGAATGAAAATATGCTTGCAAAAGTGGCACCATATGATAAAATAATTACTTTTTGCTTCTGTGGAAAATAAGTTGTGGAAGGTCTGACATTTATACAATATAGCACACATTTTATTATAGAAATGTAGAATGCAATGGAATGTAGCATATTTCATTTTTATTTGCAAGAAAATTTGTTAATATTTTATTTGTTTCTGTATTTTTTTCCAGTAATTAATTCTGTATGTTAACAAATCTCTTGCAAATTATATTAACTTTAGATCCAAACAAAATTGAGAATGACAGAGTCGTGGTGTTCTAAATTATAATATTCATGAAGATGAAAGAGAGTTAGCAATTTTTCCAGAAAACTTTAGTGATGAAATGCAGTTATATTACACCTCGATTTAGGGTTAGCAATTTTTTCCAGAAAACTTCAGTGATGAACAGTTATATACACCTCGATTTAGGGTGATATATATTATATATTATATTATATAAATATAATATATAATATATATATTTATATTATATATATTTATATAAATTCCTGAAAAAATATATATTTATAAAAAAGGGGAATTTGGAGAATATTACAGAATCATTGCCAGATGTATTAAATTCCTTTAATTTTTGCTTCTGAATGATCTTGGCATTACTCGTGAGTCCTATTGGCATATAACCATTACAAGCATGTTTATGCTTGCCATCCAAAGTATGAATTTGAAATTCTTTTAATTAATAATTTCAGAAAACTTAAAATGATTCAAAGTAATGTGAAAGTTTGTGTAGTTTGATTGTTGTTGACATTTCATTTCAAAACTTTAATATTATTCCTGAAGAATATGCAGGGTCCTTTTCTTTATAACAATTCTCTCTAGTAAATCTCGTGCACAATATAAGATTCCTGAATAATGTGTTAGTAGATGATGTAGATACCCTAAGACAAATAACATTTTAAGGTTTTCATTACAGAGCGCAGAGCCGAGAAACACCGTTTACAAGAAATGAATAATCGGTTGAACAATGAGAAACAGGAGTTGGAAACGCGCGCTGCTGAATTGAGTGTTACCCTTGCGGTGAGTTCCCAATCCCACTCCCAAACCTGATCTACTCACAGTGAAACCTCTATTTTAAATTTGGCATGAGACTATCGCGCACTTTGAGAAACATTGAGCACGTTCAGAAATATACATTGAAAATTAGTGTACACAGGTATTTGGTGTCCAGTAGTCTGAAAGTAGGTAAATGTAAAATGTAGGTAACTTTATTTCATATCAGGAAACCCAAAATTGGGGTTTCACTGTATTTGGTTGTAGTATTAGATGATTTTCTTCTAATTTCGCAGTTGTTGGTACGTTATTTTGCATGTAGGTAGGCAGGCAATGAACTTATGGGAGTGTAGGTTGGACATGGATGAATGTTTCATTGTGGCCGAATGTAAAATATTTTATGCAGATCCTTATAGATAAGTTATTCAACCGTGAATGTATTCACATCAAAGTGATTCTTTATATCTTTTGGCAACCTGAATGCAATGCAATAAATGCAGAAAGCCAATAATTTTTCACATGAACATGTCCATTTTTTTGTATCATTCGTTTATTTCTAATTCTGAAGTTATCCACTTTTGTTTTTTTCTTTCAGTTTTTTTTATAACAGTTTTCTAGAAATTGTAGGTGTGTAGAATGAATTGTTAGTTTTTTCCATCATTGCAAAAGGCATGGATGCATGACTTATGCCTTTCTGTGTAAAGAGTGCATGTGCACACTCGTACTCGACTGATAATAAATATTATTGCACCTTTTTTGTATCATGCCTCATTGTTAGAAAGCCAGAAGGTCGATACATGCTTAAGAGTATAAATATACACCCTTACAGCACTAAATAAGCATCTATTTGGAACAATACATTATTCTCCATAAACACATTCTTCCTTTTACCTTATGTCTGTGTGGAAAGTACACTACATACTTCAAACTAACCATCTTATTCTACTCGCATAGTGAAAATAATAGCAATGATTCCTTGTAAGTCTGGGGACAGTGTGTGAGAAAGTTGCTCTGTGATATATTATAGATTTAAAAAAATGAAATTTCTAGATGTTTATTCAGAAGAAATTGCATATTAATGATTGGCTTTTTTAGTTCTTCCTTTGATACTCTGCTCGTTTTCATGTCTCGTTTATTTTATTACTTGGTTACACTTTTACTTGATAACTTTGTATTATATGATGTCGGTTTTGTGGGAATCATAGGATAAGTAATTTCTATTCAAATAAATTGTTTTTGGTGAAATTTCTGTTATTTATTCACTAATGAGTGAAAATGAGAATGTGACTGTTTAATCAATTCATCTCTGAAAGTATTTGACCTGCATATTTACTTTAGGCAAATATCTATTGTCCTAAATATTTGACATTAATATTTCACTTTCATTAAAGATTTTAAACTACGTTTTTAGAAAATTCCAGTTAATTATTTTCACGTCACATCCATTGTGTTGAAGAGGGGTTGATCGACTGCTAATGAATTCAGATACCCAATTATCAATACTGAATAGTCCAGTCAAAAAAGAGTATAGTTATTTATTTAAGATATTGACCTTGAGCTGATAAAAAAAGTTTGAGTTCACAGTATTAAAAACAAGGTTATAGAAACATTTATCTGAAAAAACAATATTGCGAGACTGAAAAAGTTGCATCAAGTTGGTCTTGTAAATAAAATTGGTGGTGACAGGAGTTCATATTATTGACTTATGGAAACTAAATGAAATCCTGTCAAAGTAGACTGGGAATTCTTGATTTGTGTGTGTACTCGCATACTCGTGTGGGTTGTTAGAGAATAGAATATAAATATATCAACACCTGTTGCTAAGTTCCAAAAGTGAGGGTCTGATAAGATGCTTGCATATGTGGAGAAAAAGTTTTACATTGTGATTACCAGGTAGAATATAGAGAAAAATTGAAGGTGTCTAATCATTAAGGCTTAAACTATATGGCTTATAATACCATTGAATATTTGAGTTGAGTACAGTTTAATGGGAAAATTTTTTTCTTTAAAACATTGTGGGATTAAGCAAGCGTTTGGTGATGAAAAGTATACTGCTACACACAGAAATTATAAAATTGATATTAAATTAGGGATGTCCTCCTAGTCTTTTCTTTCTTTCTTTTTCTTTCTCCTTTTCTTTCTTTTTCTTTCTCCTTTTCTTTCTTTCTTTTTCTTTCTCCTTTTCTTTCTTTCTTTTTCATTCTCCTTTTCTTTCTTTCTTTTTTTCTCTTTCTTTTTTTCTCTTTCTTTTTTTCTCTTTCTTTTTTTCTCTTTCTTTTTTTTCTCTTTCTTTTTTTTCTCTTTTTTTTCTCTTTTTCTTTTTTTCTTTTTTTTCTCTTTTTCTTTTTTTCTCTTTTTCTTTTTTTCTTTTCTCTTTTTCTTTTTTTCTTTTTTTTCTTTTTTTCTTTTTTTTCTTTTTTTTTCTCTTTTTCTTTTTTTTCTTTTTTTTCTCTTTTTCTTTTTTTTCTTTTTTTTTTCTCTTTTTCTTTTTTTCTTTTCTCTTTCTTTTTTTCTCTTTCTTTTTTTTTCTTCTTTTTCTCTTTTTTTTCTTTTTTTCTCTTTCTTTTTTCTCTTTCTTTTTCTCTTTCTTTTTCTTTCTTTTTTTTCTTCTTTTTTTCTCTTTCTTTTTTTCTTTTCTTCTCTTTTTTCTTTTTTTCTTTTTCTTCTCTTTTTCTTTTTTTCTTTTTCTTCTCTTTTTTTCTTTTTTTTTTCTCTTTTTCTTTTTTCTTTCTTCTCTTTTTCTTTTCTTTTCTCTCTTTCTTTTTTTCTCTTTTTCTTTTTTTCTCTTTTTTTTCTTTTTCTTTTTTTTCTCTCTTTCTTTTTTTTCTCTTTTTCTTTTTTTTCTCTCTTTCTTTTTTTTCTCTCTTTCTTTTTTTTCTCTCTTTCTTTTTTTTCTCTCTTTCTTTTTTTTCTCTCTTTCTTTTTTTTCTCTTTCTTTTTTTCTCCTTTTTTTCTCTCTTTCTTTTTTTCTCCTTTTTTTCTCTCTTTCTTTTTTTCTCCTTTTTTTCTCTCTTTCTTTTTTTCTCCTTTTTTTCTCTCTTTCTTTTTTTCTCCTTTTTTTCTCTTTTTCTTTTTTTCTCCTTTTTTTCTTTTTCTTTTTTTCTCCTTTTTTTCTCTTTTTCTTTTGCAGCATCCCTTAGAACAATAATGATGAACAACGATGGGAAAGCAATTTAAAAGAATTTTTGCAAATGTTTTCCCGTTGTTTTAACATTGCCTAAAAGTGGTTTTCAGTGCAATTAATCATGATTTTTCTAGAATTCTTTTGTGTGTAATTGATTAATATAACAGAATTTTCATTTGCTATTTATAAGATATTAAACTAAATTAATAAAATATGGGGATCAAAGAAAATTTTTATTACTTACCAACAGGAATGCTTGCGTAGTTCTGGTTAACTGGTAAGGGGCAATTAATTCCTGTAAGAAAGTAATCAAAAAATTATTATGGGTCATATATCTCAATAATTTCATATAAATCTGGGTCACTGGATAAACCAAACATTACACTGAAACAATGATTCCAGTCAATTAATGTATATTTGCAGACATTTCGACCTACATTGTGAGGGCCTCTTCAATTTCTGAAAGGTCAATTTATCCACCAATCAATTAAAATCATTTACAATCTATTACATAGTATGTTAAATAAATATTAATAGTTATAATATATAAACAGTGAGACAGGGACGTGTTACTGTAAAAATTGAGAGGTTAGTTATACATCTTGATATAAAAAAAAGTTTGAGAGTTATAAACGTCAGCAAATATACATTAATTTAATTTGACTGGAATCATTGTTTCATTGTAATCAAGAATTTCAATTTATCATATCCTACAAATAGTAAAAAATCTGTCATCATATTAATTAATTATACAATAGAATTACAGGAAAATAGCAAACGCTAAGTGACATGCAGCAGCAAAAATTGTCTGTTCTAAAACAGAGAGATGAATACTGAAATTTTGTTCTTCCTATTGTATGATGATAAACTGTGTTGTAAGCAGTGGTGCACAGTTTAAGAATGTAGTTGTAACATCAGTTATGAGAAATTGCGGATTTATATAGTCAAATATTTGTATTTCTCAGTCAAAATCTAGAAGGTTTCATTGTTTTTGTATATTCCCCATGCTGGGTTCCTAATCATGGACACCTTTCGCTTGGTCAGAGGGTGCTTAATTTTCTGTCAATTTACGCAGATATTCTAAATTAGTAGTACAAACTACAATTATTTGCACCAAAAACCAGTTTTAGCAAGGTTAGACACTCAGAATTATTATTAAACAGTTTCCCATTGTATTTACATCATTATTGTTCTAATGCTGCTTTTTTCTTTTTATCTATGGACACCCTAACATGTATTCCCCCACGTCTCAAATTAGCAATCTTTGGATTGTTGTTTTTATGATGTGTCAGATGTTATAGATTTTGATTCAGAAATATGGTTTAAACATCACTGTTATTGTTTGGTATTTTCTCTCTCCTTTTGGAATAGAATTAGAGATTATAAAATTAAGACATATGTATAAATTTATAAAGTGTATATTATTACACACACATACAGATGTGTGTATTAATATATATAAACCTGCCTAAAATTTGTGGGGGTGGGAAATGGCCCAAATTCAAATCCTTGTAACTTCTTTAAATTTTATCCAAAATGGAAATAGAAATTTTTCTTCTTGAAAGATGAAATATCCTTTTTATAATGGTTTAGGTGAAAGTTGACTCTCCACTCGCTTCTCTGCTGTCACAAGAACCAAACAATTTTATTTTAAATTAACAAATTTAACATTTTAATTTAAAAAATCATAACCTTCAATGCATGCTATTGCCTTTAATTCCATAAAATTTGATAATGCTGTTAATAGGCTTTAGAAGCAAGGTGATTTTCTTCTAAATAAAAGTCCTGAAACTCGAATGATTATTTTAATGGATACTTTTTAAATTGTATCTTTACATGTTTTTAGATGTATTTTGTATAGAGTCCAATTTTGTTCTGCCTAGCACAGGGTATCGTCTTTCAACTTATGACAGTGTGCAGCAGCAGAATTTCATGCATATATCATTCCACTATGTTTTTGACCATGTTGTATTAACTAAGTCTCCAGAAAAATGCTATCTACCATGTTGGAGCATGGTAGCCAATATAACCAGTTTTTGGTGCGGTAATTCAGCCGGACAGTGAGATTTTTCATTAGAAATAAAGTTGTTTTGACCTAACTTGGAAAGGCACATGAATGCATACATGCAGCTGTTTTTAAAATGTAATATTGGAGAATGGTCTCATCATTTTATTTTTAGAAAAAGTTAAAAGTTGCTCCATTTCATTCAGTTTCTTGATTCTTGTCTGTTGTCAACAAAAAAGACATATTCCAACAATGTTATTAGTTTTAAAGAAAAATTTTCAATCCTATTTAATTTTCATGAGAGAGTAATA